>ML104047.1:0-17622 GCA_003697995.1 Taxidea taxus jeffersonii | reverse complement strand
AAGAAGAAGAAGAAGAAGAAGAAGAAGAAGAAGAAGAAGAAGAAGAAGAAGAGTTATTTACATGCTGCTTCCTTCTCATCACTTAGCCCAAAACTGAAATGTCACCTCCTCCAGCAAGGCCTTTCCCAACTATGACTAAAATCTCATCACACTCTACTCTAGGACTCTCTACCATAACAGTTATTAATACCTGAAATTATCTTATTGTGGTCTGTCTCCACCTACCAGCACTTCAACTTCTCAGACATTGACTCTCTTCCACATCACTCTATACTTAACATAGGGCCTGACAAAGAGTAAAGGCTAAATAAAAATATCTACTAAATAAATGGTTAATTGGACTGATCACTGAGAAATACTAAGTAAACAAAGATCTATCTACTAACAGGCATAAAAGATAGAACTTACAGACACTTTTACTATTTACTACTAAAACCTTTAATGGATGCCCAAGCATATTTCACTACTAACATCATGTCCGTTATTCAAAATAATGGTAGATGCACACAGATATATTATCCAATAGACTCTGTTGTTCAACACTAAATACTAGGAATAATTCATGTATTTCAAATTAAATATTAGTGATATTTTAATAATGATATTATTGAGAATCACCAAAAAAAACATAGCAATTATATTTTCAAAAACATTTCAAATAACTTTTGCTATGAATAAAAAAGAGTAAAACCTTATTGAAAATAACTATTAAGTCAGTAATTTAACTCTTTCTTTTAAAATGGAAATTAAGTTAATGTTAATAATTAACTGAATATTAGTTATTATAAATCACAAATGTCTAGTTCTAAGTAAAAACTATTATTACACCCCATCCCTACAGACATTAACAAACTCTAAGCTAAAATAAGTACTAATACTTTTCAAAGTAATGAAATCCATTAGCGCAAGTGAAAAATCAAAAAGTGATGGCATGATCCATTTTTCCTACTTTAAGTTAATGAATAAACACTTCACAAATTAAAGTAACAGTCAATTTGTTAATGTATTTTACCTTAAAGATACTCATTATTTCAAGTAATCTTTACTTTTACCTTATTCATTAAAAGAATATTTTTTCTTTTACAAAAGACTATATATGTCATGGGTGAAAGTATCTGTCATATAGAACTTGCCACACAGAATTCAAATTTATGACAGTTCTGAGAATTACAAAACAAGTAAGTCTTAAAATATGTTGTTAAAACATTGCTTTCATTTCTATGTTAGCTATTCCAGAAATAGAAAAAAAGGGAAACTTACATTTTAGATCCAAAAATCAAGGTTTTTCATGTTCATTTAAAAATTTCTTCATTGATTTCATTAAGAAAGAAGTAATGCTAGAAGTGAAACTATTTAATAAAGCCAAAATGACTGGAAATTATAGTTCTAAAATCTTATGACCATATTGTAAATTATTGCCTTTTTTCATATCAACTAATGTTTCCCATAAAATTACATATAAAAATGTAATAGATTTTTCACCTTGTAAATAATATATTTACAGACAGAAATGAGTAAATGCTATTAGCATGCAAAAGAATCCTGAAGCAGATGTACTTTTAAAAATGTTTTGAGATTCCTCAAAAAAAAAAAAAAGTAGAACTACCACACAATCCAGAAACTCCACTTCTGGGCATTTATCTGCACAAAACAAAAACACTAAGTTGAAAAGATACATGCACTTCTATGTTCACTGCAGCATTATTTACAGTAGCCAGGATATGGGAATAACCCAGGTGTCCACCAATGGACCAGTGGATAAAGAAGACATGGTATATTTATACAATGGAGTACTACTCAGTCATTAAAAAAAGAACAAAATCTTGCCATTTGCAAGAACATAAGTGGACCTTGAAGGTAATATACTAAGTGAAATAAGCCAAACAAAGAAAGACAAATATTGCATGGTATCACTTACATGAGGAATCTAAAAAACACACAAAACAAAACAAACACAGAACCCAATGGTGGTTGCCAGAGTGGGGAAGGGGGAGAAGTAGGCAAAATAGGTGACAGGGTTCAAGAGATAGAAACGTCCAGTTATAAAATAAATAAGTCATGGGAATGTAATCTACAGCATAGTGACTATAGCCAAAAAATACTGCATTGCATATTTGAATGCCGCCAAGAGAGTAAATCTTAAAGTTCTCACCACAAGAATAAAAAAATGTATAACTTCGTATGATAACTAGGCTTATTGCCCTGATCATTTCATGGTGTCCATGAATATCTACCAAACCATTACATTGTACACCTGAAACTACTCAGTGTTATACATCATTTATACCTCAATTAAAATAAGTAAATAAAGAAGAATGTTTTAATTTCTTAACATATCTTTAAGTAACAAAACTAAATTACTTTCTTATTCAAAGGATATCTACTTCAGTTTTTAAAAAATTAAAAAGTTTCTTTAAAAAGTTCATATTTGTTGATTCAAGTGAAAAAATTAAAGACTAATTAATAATAACATCTTTCTCTACTGTGCTTTTTTGTAGTAGAGTAAGGGAATAAGGGAGGCAAGTCATCAGCAAAGAGTAAATCATAGAGCACTGCCTGATTTCCTGCACAAATGTTAAATATAAAACTGTTAAGACCACTATAAGATCTTTTATAAGAAAACTACTTACACAAGGATACAGAAATAATTTGTACACATAAAAAAACTAGTAGACAGGATAAGGATAGTAGAAAAGGAGAGAGGATAGTGAGGGTGAGGAGAAAAGGAGAGGAGGAGCCCAGGAAAAAGGAAGTATGAGGAAAAAGGGAGAACATGGTCATAGCTGATAACACTTAATGGTATAAATGAAATTTGCCAAAGGATAGAACTTAAATGTTATCACACACACACACACACACACACACACACAAAAGGTTACTATGTGAGGTAGTGGATGTGTCAATTAGCTAACTTGATGGGGAGACTCTTTTTACAATGCATATGTGCATCAAATCATATGTTGCACTTCATTTGTCAATGATACCTCAATAAGGCTGAAAGAAAAAGAAAAAGGAAGGAGAATATGCTAAGCAAATCCAGTAGATAAAAATTTAGATTGAGAAAATTAAGAGGCAGTGATTCATTCTATGCTATGGGATGCAATTAAATGCAAAGTTTCATTACATCTAAACCATAGTATTATTTACCTATGAGGATATCCACTCATACCTATATTTAAGGAATAAATCTACATAGTAAATGGCTCACTACATAAAACTTGTGAGTTCACCAAGACAAATCTAATTTTGTTTTGTTTTTACTTAGGGCATCAATAACATTTACTTCTATACCAATGACAATTTTATCCAAGGGTCAACAATTTACTTCCCCAAAATTCATCAAAATTCAATGGAAAGGACTGTCTAACTACACAATCACATTTTTTAAAGAGCCAATTTAGGGCAGTAAATGGGAATATGTGATGAGCAAACTGAAGTGTAGAAGTTTTCTTCCATATAATTCATTAACAATGGTGGTAGCAAGGAGCTTGCTTCTTCTAAAATCTTGGAGAAAAACCATAACATTGTAATGGTCATGGAAAGTTGGGTGTGAGTCTTAAAACAAGGGAACATAATTTTCCTTAAAATAACTCTCATGTTCCACATAAAAAATCTTGTAATCCAACCTAGTGAAATCTGCCAAGCACTGTGACTGGCTTCATATACGATAGTTCTCAATGCTTTATACTCACAGAGGCCAGAAACTCTGAAAATAACAGGACTCATTACATGATGATTTTCAACCTAACACTTTGGGCTGATGAAATGCATGACATCTTGTGTATAAAGAAATCCTGTCCTCTAAGTTACATGGTTCAAATAACAATTCACAAAACAATCTACGCAACATCAAAGTGCAGTTGGAGGGTGCAAGTAAAGACTACTATTAGCTATAAATCCACAAAAACTGGAACTACTCCAGGCAAATCAAGCAAATATAAAGCATCTGAATTAAAAAAAAAACAATTACTATTAAAAAAAGAAAAAAAACTTTTAAAAGCCAGGTAAAAATTTCAGTTAAAATCATATAATTCTACATATTTTGAGTATTTTTAGTAACTAAAACTATCAATAATAGTTTTAAAAACTGCCTAATGAGAGCAAGTGACTAAAGAAGCAGAGAATATCAGAAAAGATTAGGTGAAATCACCTTGTCAAGAAGTCAGTAAAGATTAAAAATTAATAAAATAAGAGGTCAGTAAAATAACTTGGAAAACTATATATACTTTCTTTAAAAATTTTTTATAAGTTTTGAAAAATACTAAATTTTAAGCTTTTGTAAGGGTTCAAAAATTACCCTAAAATGCTGTAGTTAATAGATAAAGGTAGTAATCATTCTTAAAAATATCAATATAAACTAAAGTACAATTTAAAGATCTATATGGTGTCTTATATAGTGATTTCTTTTTTAAAAAGGCAATAATAATGGATAAAAAAATTGCAGAATTTTATTTTTAACCTGAAAATATTACTGTAAGATGATTTTAACTCATTTTTTAGGAAACCATTACACATTATTATTACTATTTCTTTTCTATCATACCTACGAAGTCATCTGATAGTAGGTGTCTTAGATTATAAACAAGCTAACTTGTGTTTAAATCCAAAAAAATCAGTAATACAAGATAAAAAGAAATCCAACTTTTGTTCAGTATTTTAAAATATTTTCTGCATAGTTTCCCAAAACATTCATCAGCATTCTCATTATGACTAGCATTAAAGCTTTTAAGAAGAGTCTAATCCACGTCAACAATAAAAAAAAAGTATGAAAACAGTCAGAAATAACCATTCATATGTCACACATACAGACACATATATAACAAGCTTATTTTTATATCACAAGTTTAGTTCTTCCTTACAACTTAACACTTGATTCAGCACACTCTAGAAGTCATAAATAAAGAACAAAGCAAAGCCCCTCTTCTTGCCAATATGTGACTCCAACTGTGGTAGATTTAAGTTAGATTTAAACATATATTACATACATGCCTCTAATACTATATAAGATGTTAGTAAATATTTTCCCAAGAGGGTAGGAGAAATTTAATCTCTGAAATTAAAAGTTCTTGCCACCAAAAAAGATTTAAATAGCCCTAGTTAGAAAAATATGTTCCTGAAATTATAGTTGTATTATATGCTATTTCAGTTATTTCCATGTGAAAATTTCAATACAACTAATCACAGTCAATAAACCTTTTAGATGAATGTTGAGAAACTAACCTTACTCAGAGTGATTACAAATAAAAATGCATGCTATGCCAAAATTACATGCACCTCTTTCAGAATTTGGGCTACTATCCAAAACAATCTTCAGATTCACTGAAATCTGTATCAACATTCCAAAGGCATTTTTTCATAGATAGAGAATAAACAATCTTGAAATTTGTAAGGAGCCATAAAAGACCCCAAAGAGCCCAAGCAACCCTTAGAAAGAAAAACAAAGAGGGAGGCATCATACTCCCTCATTTCAAAGTACACTGCAAAGCTATAGTTATCAAAACAGTATGGTATTGGCATAAAAAAACACAAATATATCTATGGAACAGAACAGGGCCCCCAAATAAACCCACACATGCATGACCAATTGACTTATGATTTCTGACAAAGGAGCCAAGAATAAACAGTGGGGAAAGGACAGTTTCTTCAACAAATGATGTTGGGAAAAGCCTCAGCCACATGCAAGAGAATGAAACTGGACCACTATCTTATACCACACACAAAAACTAATTCTAAATAGATTAAAGACTTGAAAATAAGATGTGAAATCCATAAAACTAGGAAAAAAAGGCAGTAAGTTCTTTGATATCAATCTTAGCAATGATTTTTTAAATCAGGCACCAAAAGCACAAGTAACAAAAGTAAAAATAAACCAATGGGACTACATCAAACTAAAAGGCTTCTGCACAACAGAGGAAAACCATCAACAAAATGAAAAGGCAACCTGTAGAATGGGAGAAAATATTTGCAAATCAGATATCAGATGAGGGGTTAATAACAAAAATATATAAAGAACTTAAATAATTCAATACAAAAAAGTCAAAACCCACAAACAATTTGATTTTAAAATGGTGGGAAATGTGCAGAGGATCTGAATAGACATTTTTCTAAAGAAGACATAGAGAGGGCCAACAGGTGCATGAGAAGACACTTGCTATCACTCATCATCAGGGAAATACAAATCAAAACCACAAAGAGATATCATCTCACACCAGTCAGAATGCCTTGTATTAAAAAGACAAGAAATACCAAGGGCTGACACAGAAAATGTGGAGAAGGGGGAACCCTCGTGCACTGCTGGTGGGAATGCGAAGTGGTGCAGCCGCTATGGAAAACAGTACGGAGGATCCTCAGGAAGTAAAAAATAGAACTATCAAATGGTCTAGTATTTCCATTTCTGGATATTTAGCCAAAGAAAACAAAAAGACTAACTTGAAAAGATGCACCTCTATGCTCACTACAGCATTATTTACAACAGCCAAGATATGGTAATAACCTAAACAGCCATCAAGGGATGAATAAAGAAAATGTGAGATAGATAGATAGATATATACATATATATGTATATACATACATATATATACATATATATGACAGATTATTAGTCAGCCTTAAGAAAAAAAGGGACTGAAATCTTGTCATTTCTGACAACATGGATGGACCTGGAGGGCATAATGCTCAGTGAAATAAGTCACAAAGAGAAAGATAAGTATCATTTGATATCATTTTTACGTGGAATCATTTAAAAAAAAACACAAAAAAACAAGCTCAGAGACATAGACTAGTGGTTGCTGGAGGCAGAGGGTGAATGGTGGGCAAAAGGAACAAACTATCAGTTATAAAATAAATTAGGTCATGGGATGTAAAATAAAACATGGTGACTATAGTTAATAATTCTGCAAAATTGCAAATATTGCATATTGGAAAGATGCTAAGGAAGTATATCTTAAAAGTTCTCATTACAAGAAAAAAAATTTATAAATACGTAGGGATGTTGACTGGACTTATTGTGTGGTGATTACTTTGCAATGTATATAAAGCCTGAATTATTATGGTGAACACCCAAAACTAATATAATCTTATACTCCAATTGTACTCTAATACCAAAAAATTCAGGCAATTAATAGAACACTTAAATCAAAATAGCTGAATTCAAACTTAGTCCCTAAAAAATATATTTAGTTTCCTTATTCTGTTATAGTATTCTATGAAATAAATTAATTCAATCTTGACTACTTGATGATCATTATTTTTGTTACTTATTACAAACTATAAAGTTTATGTACAGGACTGCATATTGATGTGAGTGCCCTCTATTATAGATCTACACCTATCTATAAATTAATGAAAAGACTATTGCCCCAATCAGGTACAATAATTTCTTTCCATTTTATAAAAAAGAACTTCTAACCTCACTCAACAACTAATCACATTTCAAACAACAGATCTGAAGAAATGTTTTAGAGGCACATTTTTTAAAACAAATACACTATGAAACCTTACTTTTTATGGAGTCAGTGAAATTTTTTTTTATTTGCTTTTTTAGGGTTACTTGGTTTACTTCCTTCTTCTGGGCAAGTTTAGTATGCCAATCTCATTGCTCAGATAGTCAAAAACCCATGGACTTAAATTTTCTGAAAACTTAACCTTTTCAGTGGAAGACATCATAATTAGCACCATGAAACAACTGTACTAAATTTTAACACTGTTCATTAACAGTTCCATTTTCCTGAGTTTGCGTTTGTTCTTTGGCATTGGCTTAGGATATAATCCATTCTTCAGAAGGTGTTCCTTGCTGAGGCGAATTTGAGCACCGTGCTGAAGCTGGAAAGAGCATAAAGCTTGAAGAGGACGAAGCAAAGTCTGTGAAGATAAAAAAAAAGATACTAAAATAGTGTCTGTAACAAATCACGATATTGTATCTAGCCTTTTCTTCATAAACAGGGATTATTATGTTTCTTTTTACTATCACTGGCTTTTGACTTCAAAAAGTAATAGACACTCTACTAAATATGTGATGATTTCTAAATATAAATTTCTTTTAATTCATACCTTACATGGCGCTAAGGAATTCTGGTAAAAAGACACAAGCATAGGGGCACTTGGGCGGCTCAGTGGGTTAAGCTTCTGCCTTCAACTCAGGTCATGATCTCAGAGTCCTGGGATCGAGCCCCACATTGGGCTCTCTGCTCAGCAGAGAGCCTGCTTCCCCCCTCTCTCTGCCTGCCTCTCTGCCTACTTGTGATCTCTGTCTGTCAAATAAATAAATAAAATCTTTTTTTTAATATTTTATTTATTTGTCAGAGAGAGTGAGCACAGGCAGACAGAGTGGCAGGCAGAGGCAGAGGGAGAAGCAGGCTCCCCGCTGAGCAAGGAGCCCTATGTGGGACTCGAACCCAGGACACTGGGATCATGACCCGAGCCGAAGGCAGTCGCTTAACCAACTGAGCCACCCAGTCATCCCAATAAAGAAAAATCTTTAAAAAAATTTTAAAAAAGACGCAGCATAGAGATGATAAAGTCCAAATTTAGTTTTATACATTAACATATTCAAACACCTCAAAAAACTGCTGCATTATAATAATTTAATGTATCTATTTAATAATTTAATAATTTAATGTATCTATTTAAGGTCTCTAAGGAGACCTTTAGATACAAATTAATTGTTTCTTTAAGATTTTATTTATTTATTTGAGAGAGAGGAAAAGAGAGGAGAACGAGAGGGGTAAGAACAGAGAGGGGGAGACAAGCAGACTCCCTGCTGAGCAGGGAGAAAGATCTGGGGCTTGATTCCATGACCCTGCGATCATGACCTGAGCCAAAATCAACCAAGTGAGCCACCCAGGTGCCCCTTAACTAGTTCAGCTTTAATCACAGACTGATGCATGTTTCCTGCTGCCTGAGAACAATCAGATGACGGGAGCAATGGGTAACATGTTACCTAATTCTCTCACATTGGTCCGGGGACCACAGCAAGTTAAATACCCCAGTATTTGATACATTTGAAAATAATTCTAACTATATACATACCTGTCTAAGTTCAAATACCAACAGGGCCAGTCATATAACATAAACATGTACAGGAGTTGGGGGGGAACCCATATGATAACAAAGAATGGTGGTATTTAAAACACAACTAGAGTACATGCCTAATCTCAAGTTTTTCAAGTTCAAAAATTTTTAAAAAAAAGAAAAAAGAAAAAAAGCCCACTCTGTCACATGTTTAAAACATATTTTGAGTCAGATTCTTTCCTTGGGCCTGAGATCCCTGATCTAAATCTCTCAAGTAACAACAGCAAACATGAGTAAGCAAACTCTTTTTTAGAAATAAAAGGAACAAAGAAAAGAAATGGATAGATTTATCTACCAAAATGTCACAACATCTATGTGAAAATGTATCATCCCTCATCCACAAGGTGAGTGGCAGCAAAGAGCTTAACATCAGCTCTACTTTGACACTGAACTCAGACACTGCGACAAGTCACCAGCATTTCCCTCTCCATATTTATTCTTTTCTTATTAAAAAAAATCCAAAATGTTATTCCAGGTAGCAATGTACCCAGCTGGTAATGCTAACTGGCTACCGACATAGTCCGTGTAATGATATGTGTGTGGGGAGAGGGGGGTTCCTGCAGGGGGCTTCCAGAGACACTGTTTAAAACGAGACAGACTCAACAGGCAGAGGCTCCTGCACTTTCCTCTTGCCTGGAACAGGACTGTGGGGGTGGGATAACTATCATGTAACTCCTAGGGAAAAAACACAAAGATTAAAGTCAAATACATCCATCCGATGATGGACAGAGAGACAGAAGTGATGCCCAGAGAGGCAGAAGTGATGCCCAGCCCTGGGCTGCTCACCTCGGCATCCCTTATACTCAGGAGAAAAAGAAGCCCATACATACATGGGCCAAGCACTGTAGGAGCCACTCTGTCACATGCAACCCCATGTAATCCCTAACGTACACCAACGGGAAAGAGACGGACTTCCTGGAGAAACTCTGCACACCGTTAGTGTAGAAAGCCCCTTATATATGCAATCACGATTTCCATTAAGTTGCTCAAATAAGAAAGGGAATGCGGAAATGGCTATGTATTTCTTTACAGAGTCAGCACAGACTGACTGGATTCTGAAACACCATCCCTAGAAAACAAACCGAGGACTATACACAGACTGAGACAACTGAAGGTTCTGTTGCTATTTATGACATTTATCAGATTTCTGATAGACAGAATCCTACTATTCCTATTGGTAAGGGCCCCCAATGTTTACCACCTGAAAAGAAAATTCTACCTGTTTCCTGAGGTAACTAGGAGAAGGAGTTGTGGAGACAGATCTAGATTAGATCCCCACCCCATCTGTGTGGTACTCCATAGGGCTATTCACAAATATACCAGTCCTCCATCCTTGAAATTAGGTGAGGCCATATCACTTGCTTTGGTTAATGAAATGTGAGTATGAATACTCATGTCACCTCTGGACAGAAGCTTTAAAAGAATGTATGATTCACCACCTCCCTTTACGCCTTCCTTGATGAGAGAAGAACAACATATCTAAATGGTGTCTCCACCAGCCTGGGCCCCTAAGGGACTGTAGCAAGCACAAGCCCCCAGTGATCCCGCAGCACAGACAGTGTGGCAGATGCGTAAATCTCTGTGGTGTGATGCCACTCTGATTCTGCAGCCACATCTAGCCTATCCTGACTGGTTTAATCATCACTAGCTACGTGTTCCCAGGTAAGTCATATAACTTCTCCTTGCCATTTTCTCCATCCATAAAATGAGGGAAATAGGGGCGCCTGGGTGGCTCAGTGGGTTAAGCCTCTGCCTTTGGCTCAGGTCATGATCTCAGGGTCCTGATCGAGCCCTGCATCGGGCTCTCTGTTCGGTGGGGAGCCTGCTTCCTCCTCTCTCTCTGCCTGCCTCTCTGCCTACTTGTGATCTCTCTGTCAAATAAATAAATAAATTATTTTTTAAAAAATGAGGGAAATAATGTCAACCTTACAGGGTCATTATTAGGTTACACTAAGGGGATGACTCTAATGTGTTTAGCACACTACGTGGCAGTAAGTGACAAGGCTTCTGTATAAACAAACATTATATCCCAGGCAATGCGAAGCTACAGGAGAAACAGACTGGTTCAGAGGAACAATGAAAATCCAAAATCCTCCACTTTCAAAATAAGTTCATTTCTAAAAGTTTATTGGGGGGGGCAGGGAGGGAATCAGTGTTTTATACATCCTTTTGTCAGCTGGTATAAAGTGACAGTTCTCAAGGGGCCATGACTGACCAGCTACTGCTGTCGAGCAGGGCTAAGGCACTTAGGCTATGCACGAAGCTTTACCCCATCTAGCTATACAGGCTCATGAGGTAAAACTTCAGAAGTAGAAAATGTTTTACTAAAAAAAGATCCCTAAGTTCAAGACCTCCAAGTTATGAAAAGCCCTGGTAAATATTACAGTAGCTGAATGAAAACCCCAATTTTCAGCTCAAATTTTTTGTTAATGTACTGGCAAGAGTCGGGGACAAGGAAGAACAAGGGGATTAATTCTTCTTGAGTTCCTTGTGTCACGCAATTAACATACATTATTCCACTCAATTCTCACAAGAGTACTAAGAGGTAACTATTTTGAGTACATTACAGGGAAGAAAACAAGTGCAAGGGGATTATGTGAATTGCTCATGGGCAAAAAGTGATGATGATAAGTAATGGAGGTTTCATTCAAGCCTGCTTCAAACCTCACCCTGAGCCACTGTGAGTGTTTGAAAAGCTGCTCAGGAGTAAAGGGTGAGGATGAACCAGCAGACTAAGAATGCTCTTCTATGCCAAGTTCTTCATTTTGAGGAGCCCTACCTACCCACACAGAATAAAGCCAGCTGAAACATTACTACTCTGCCCCATTGTCTTAACATTTCATTAGGGGGCTCCTAATAAAAGGTTACTGGGGGAAACATGTATGTCATGACTTTCCCCCTCAGGAAAGAGAGAAAACACCTATGTTCAGAATAGATAGTAACTGTATTTCTCAGAAGAATGAACTAATGTATTTTTTTTTTAAAAACTGTAGCTAGATTTGAACAGGCTAGACATGGGATTCCCACACTAAGAAAGCTAATTTTTGCCAGCTGTAATAATAAGCAACTTGGGATGTTCCATTATGCATTTCGTCTAGTCATGCTCTAGCCAAGAATCTTATCAGCACCTCCCAACTTACGCGTCTGATTGTCAAACACCATTGTTCCTCTCCTGGCTACTGAAGTATGACTACTCCTGACAATCAAAGCAAACAGAAAGAGAACTATAGGACCTCACTATTACTTTGGGATTTTTTGTGCCATTTGACCCACAGACAACAATAACAAAAGCTGAAGATAGGAGGGATTCTGTCGCCATTCTATATCCTGAATTTTGCCTGTTGTTGGATATTATACTCAGAGCATAAGACAAGCTTCCTGCTGGAATGGTACATAACTAACACCAGAATCATATATCTTATGAAGCTGGGAAGGAAGGAGCAGTAGCAGCACTAGCAGTAGTAGTACAAAAACTATCAAAACCCCTAGCCCCATCGCATTACAACGACATTATTAAATCACCACCAACAACAATAAAGCTTCTGTTCAGAACTGAAGTAAAAAGGGGCACCTGGGTGGCTCAGTGGGTTAATGCCTCTGCCTTCAGCTCGGGTCATGATCCCAGGGTCCTGGGATCAAGCCCCACATCAGGCTCTCTGCTCAGCAGGGAGTCTGCCTCCCTCTCTGTCTCTACCTGCCTCTCTGCCTACTTGTGATCTGTCAAATAAATAAATAAAATCTTAAAAAAAAAAAAAAGAACTGAAGTAAAAGATCCAATTCCAATGTAGAAATAAGAGATGTAGGCCCATGGACGATTCTGTTCAGAATTCCAAAGAAGGAGAGGAAATAAAGTTCCAAATCCACAGCCAAAGAATATTACATTTTCCCCTCAAGACTGGAGCTCTTAATGGGTCCCTGGTCAGATGTCAGCTGGTTGCAGAGTTTTAAATCAACAAAAAGGAAAATACAGAGACTGTATAGAAAGCAAGTTTAAATAACAGCGCTCAGTTTCATCTTTCTTTTAAGATGCCTAAAAAGGGCATATTATTTTTGCTCAAGAACATATAAACAAAACAGAAAAACAAGTATAGGGGTATATAAAGTGCTTTGTTGATAGCTAGAAACATGGGAATAGGTGATAAGGTTAGAGCAGAGGGAGAAAAGTCAGAAAACACTCTGGCCATTTGGGAGAAAGATGTATGGTCCCTCAAGAAATTTTTTTCTTCCTCAAAGAAGAGAGAACAGAGAAAGAGAAATTGCCTAAAACAAATTTTACTTACACGGATACACACACAAAAAAGCCTACTCATGAAAGCCTACTTCTTTCATAAGAAGAAAAGCCTCCAACTCTGACATTTCCCATGGCTTATGGGTAGGGGAGAGGGAAAAGGCAAGTCAAGGATTGCTTCTGGCATTCTTTAACTCTCCTTGCTCTGCACATCTTTGGTTATTTTTCTTGGTAACCAATCTAGTTACTCTGACCTGAGCTTTTCTCCATTACTGAAATTTCCTTCACGGCTAAGGCACACTCTTATAATAGTACCCAGAGCGTATATAATGAGAGAGAGAGAAAGAAGACAGGGATGAGTACTGTGTGTGTTTGTGTGTGTGTGTGTGTGTGTGTGTGAGTGAAAGAGGAGTTATAAAACTCCATCTAGTTATGCTCATTGTCCTCTGACTTTTCTTCTTGAGTTTTATCAAAAATCTTCAGTGATTAAAAAACTCTAACAATTTGGGACGCCTGGGTGGCTCAGTGGGTTAAGCCGCTGCCTTCGGCTCGGGTCATGATCCCAGCGTCCTGGGATCGAGTCCCACATCGGGCTCTCTGCTTGGCGGGGAGCCTGCTTCTCCCCTCCCCTCTCTGCCTGCCTCTCTGCCTACTTGTGTGATCTCTGTCTGTCAAATAAATAAATAAAATCTTAAAAAAAAAAAGCTCTAACAATTTAAGTCTTATTTTGCTGTTCTTTTCTCTTTTGCCTGAAGTGCTAAACATGTTCCAAAAGACTGACATGTTTGTGAGCTCAATGAACATCATTCTTTACTGATGATTATTAATTACATACAAAATCATCAGGCTTTCATGGAAATTAAATAAAATGATGATTGTAGGTTATAGCCTTTTCATATTCTGCAGGCATTTTTTTCTCAAAAAATTATCTTTTTTAGACCCCAAGCAAGTAATGACTAAGATAAACAAAAAGTTGGTACAACTTCTCAAATAAAAGCACCAATGCAAAAAAAAAAGGGGGGGGTTTGCTCTAAAATATTCTATTAATTAGAAAGAAAAAAAGCTGTGTACAAGAAACACAAAATGCTAAAAGAGAAATATAAAATAATAAAAGAAAAATCTAACCAAAAACCCCTGTATTTAATGTTGTGCTACTTAAAAGCCATTTAGCTTATTACAAATGCTGTTTGCACAGCTTAGAATTAATATTTAAATAATGCAATCTGGATGCTAAACTAACACAGAAAAACACCAGAGGGGGAAAGAAGGTTATAAATGCACACAAATTTCTATCACCAGAAACATTCAATTTGACACCTGAGCTGCAAATTTAACAAGTTATGCATTTCTAAATTTTCTAGATAAAATCTAACCAAAACTGCTTCCTTTCATAAACTATATAACCTTCCAGAGACATACCTCTTGTATGTAATTATTTTTCTCCAAAATGGAAAGAGCAGCAGCTGCACATTCCAGTGTAGAAAGGCACCTATTAGTTGGCTGTGTCCGAATTACATACTGACTAGAAATGCTAGTTTTTAACTGTACCTGAAATGAAAACAGAATAACAGGATGTAATTTTTGTTTTAAATTGAAAATTATAAAGTCTGTGTTTTAAATATTAAATTCCTTCCAAAACTGCCAGCTTGGAAGTGTTAAATGTATTGGGGCACAGTCAATGGCTCAGTCAGGTAAACGTCCAACTCTTGATTTCAGCTCAGGTCCTGCTCTCGGGATCATGAGATTAAGCCCCAGGTCCTGTTCCATGCTCAGCAGGTAATCTGCTGGAGATTCTCTCTCTCCCTCTCCCTTTGCCCCTCCCTCCCACCCCACTCACACTTTCTATCTCTTTCCCTGAAATAAATAAATAAATCTGTAAAAAAAGAGAAATATTAAATGTATCAATATCCTCTGGATATTATTATTGTTAAATAGCCAAAGAGGATAGCTATACATACATATGACATTGAAAATACATGCAGAATACATGCAAATTCCTAAGTAAAAAGACCAATAACCCCTTCCCAATGGGCACAAGCATGAACAGACACCTCACAAAAGAAAATATAAGAAAGGCAAATAGGTACATGTAAAAGTGCTTAACATGACTGAATGCAAATTAAAATCACAATGAGATAACATTTCACACTCTGTTGAACAGTTAAAATCAAAAAGACTACCACCACCAAATGGAGAGAATATGAAGCAAAGGAAACTCATACATTACAGTGGAAATGAAAATAATTTAATCACTTTGGAGAACTGACAGTTAGGTTATTTTATTTTATTTTATTTTATGGTTTAGTCTTCCATTATTTCTTAATATAAACTGACAGGTGTATGTGTATGGGCAAGTGAGCATACACACACACACATATTTTAGCTGAGTGAGGCCTGAAAACTGACAGAGTCAGACATGAGAAAGGCGGTAGAAAATCAAATGTCACCATTCTGACCTTTTGATTCCTATTTTAATTAAATGAAACTCAAGTAATCTTACACTCATAAAACCATATTCCTAGCCCACATGCTACAGAATCACATTTCAAGATGTGTTGGTAGATGAATATCTCAGTTTTTACTCATAAAATATGTAAGCATGTGGAATGAAGTAGTGGTGTCTAAGTGTTAACACACAGCAACTTAATAAAATCAGGTGTTCTCTCTCATTTTCTAACATCTCTGAAGTTCCATGAGTCTCTCATTTCCTTAAAGTATTTTAAAACTCTCTCATTCATGGAACCTTGTCCCTCAGTCATCTTCTTCCTTTTCTTTTTCTTTTTTTTTTTTTTTTAAGATTTTATTTATTTATTTGGCAGAGAGAGAGAACACAAATGGGGGAGCTGCAGAGAGAGGGAGAAGCAGACTGCTGAGCAGGGAGCCCAATGCAGGACTCTACTCCAGAACCCAGGAATCATGACCTGAGCCGAGGGCAGACACTTAACCAACTAAACCTAGCCATCTCTCTTCCTTTGTTTCTTGTGCATCCCCACCCCCATGATGAGAAATATGGTTCTTCTACTCTGAATGCATTTTATTCAAATAATTCTCTACAACTTGTATCCTTTCTAACCTCAGAAAGAGGAAGGAGGCAGGGCAAAAGGGGGAAGAAGGGGGAGAGAGGAAGGGAGAAAAGCAAAGTGGGCATCATAAAAAATTTACTATAGAATGTATTTCATTTTGGGATAAATCCTTTAAAGCATATTTAATAATGTTTTAGAAATAATCATATTAAAATTACTCTACATTTCTATCAATGTAAAAGATGGAAAATAGATGCAGAGAGGGAAAGAGATGGAGGAAAACGGTTCAGAAACATGTAATGATAAAAAGAAAGCCTATGATTACCTAACTGTAAGCATAATTCATGATGCTGATTAACTTTAATTACTAACAGCTTTGCTATGTCATCAGGTCAACCAGAAAACAGAGTACAGCCAGCTACTGCTTTCAGCACTCAAGTCCATCCCTGGAGAAATTGGTAATAAATATCTGATTACAACTAAAACTTTGGGAAACATGCAAAATTCACAGTGAATTTTGTTTATTGGAAAATACTTGATTTCTGTTTTTTTTTTTTTTTTTAAGATTTGAGAGAGAGCAGGAGGGAGGGGCAGAGGGAGCAAGAGAGGGAGAGAGAATCTTAAGCTGACTCCACACTGATCGCAGAGCCCGATGGAGGGTCCAATCTCACAACACTGAGATCCCAAAATGAGCTGAAAAATAAGAGTCTGAGTCTTAACCAAACTGTGCCACCCAGGCACCCTTGGAACAGATTTGATTATTTTAAAAAGAAGTTGGTAAAAAAAAAAAAGAAAAGAAAATAATATTTAAAAAATAAAAAAGAAGTTTGTTATTTCAGTGGAGAATTTTACTTTCTGCTGTGGCTCCCATAGCTGTTTGAAATCTCAGAATTTGGAATTTACCAATGTTAGAAGATTTCCTAATGTCCTTCACAAATCTTCTCTCCAGGATGTATCCAGTAACCAGATCTACTAAAAGCATAAGTAACTAAGATCTGTCATATTATCCACATACATGTTATTAAAAGCATGTGAATGGGATCTTCTCAGAGGGTCTATTAAGCTTTTGTGCTGTATCACCTTCGTCAGTCTTGATTCAGTGAGTAAATGAGCAGGAACAAGAAGAAATTCTGTTGATCCATCTTCCTGAAAAGTCACAGGCATCATAATAAGTAACTTGTCAGAAAGTGCCTTGTCTTAAAAGTTCAAGAAAGTCCAAGGCAAAAATAACCATTTTAAGAATAGAAAAAATAAATATCTTACTAAAGTATGAGGCTCTATTCAAAGACCAGGATTATTATA
>ML104046.1:12472-43814 GCA_003697995.1 Taxidea taxus jeffersonii | reverse complement strand
TGAAACTAGAATCTGATTCTTTGAAAGAATTAATAAGATCGATAAACCATTGGCCAAACTAATCCAAAAGAAAAGAGAGAGGACCCAAATTAATAAAATTATGAATGAAAGGGGAGAGATCACGACTAACACCAAGGAAATAGAAACAGTCATCAGAAATTATTATCAACAACTATATGCTAATAAGTTAAGCAACCTAGAAGAAATGGATGCATTCTTGGAAACCTATAAACTTCCAAGACTGAAACAGGAAGAAACTGACAACCTGAATATACCGATATCTAGTAACGAGATTGAAGCAGTGATCAAAAACCTCCCAAAAAACAAGAGCCCAAGACCTGAATAATTCCCTGGGAAATTCTACCAAACTTTCAAAGAAGAAATAACACCTATTTTCCTGAAGCTCTTTCAAAAAATAGAAACAGAAGGAAAACTTCCAGACTCTTTTTATGAAGCCAGCATTACCCTGATCCCCAAACCAGGCAAAGATCCCATCAAAAAGGAGAATTTCAGACCAATATCCCTGATGAATATGGATGCAAAGATTCTCAACAAGATCCTAGCTAGTAGGGTCCAACAGTACATTATATTTTTAAAAAGATTTTATCTTACTTTACTTAAAAAGATTTTTTAATTTTTTATAAGATTTTATTTAATTTTTAAAAAGATTTTTAAATATTTTAAAATACTTTATCTTTTAATGTTTTAAAAGATAAAATATTTATCTCACTCTTTATATAAGAGTGAGAGAGGGAGAAGCAGGCTGCCCCCTGAGGAGGGAGCCTGACAAAGGGCTCAATTAATAAGAATTAATAAGAATTAATTAATTCTGCAAAGGCAGATGCTTAACCCACTGAGCCACCCAGATGCCCCTCACAAAGCTATATTCTTAAATGCATACTGAATGTGTGTTCTTGAGAAATGGACACTTCTATCATTATAAAATGTCTGTCTTCATCTCTCTGTCCAAACCATCTTTCCCAACATTTATGTGGCAACAACCCCTTTCTTAGGCTTACTGTTTGGGTCTTGCGCCTTGCCCCATCCTTAATTTTCAAAGAATCCTGGTTGCAGAGAGCACATCAGTGGCTACAGAGACTAGGAAAGAGCAAGGAGAGTGACAGTTAAGCATCAGCAGGAGGTAACTCCAGACAATGATAGGAATGTTCTGGGTCTCAACTGTAGTGATGGTTACATAACCATGTGTATGTGTTTCAGTCAACTGAACACCCACAAAAGTA
Source organism: Taxidea taxus jeffersonii (assembly GCA_003697995.1). Taxonomy (NCBI): domain Eukaryota; kingdom Metazoa; phylum Chordata; class Mammalia; order Carnivora; family Mustelidae; genus Taxidea; species Taxidea taxus. The sequence continues at coordinate 42,573 of ML104046.1, read as the reverse complement.
AATATTACTATGAGTAAATAAAGCATAGTTTAAATAAAGGCAGTATGGAAAAATTTAAAAAAAAATTTTTATCAGGGCTCCTCAATTGGTTAAGTGGTTGCCTTCAGCTCAGGTCATGATCTCAGGGTCCTGGGGTTGAGCCCTGCATTGGCCTCCCTGCTCAGCAGGGAGCCTACTTCTCCACCTGTCTGCCACTCTGCCTACTTGTGCTCTCTCTCTGTCAAATAAATAAATAAAATATTTTTTAAAATGCCCAAATGCCCATTAAAAGCAAAAATTGCATGAGAGGGTCAAGACATTGAAAGAATCTTAGATAAATGCATTAAAATATTTCAGGAGGAAGGGGTGCGTGGGTGGCTCAGTCAGTTAAGTGTCTGACTCTTGATTTCAACTCAGGTCATGGTTTCAGGGTCATGAGACAGAGTCCCATGTGAGGCTTACGTTCTACATGGAGTCTGCTTGAGATTCTCTCTCTCCCTCTCCTCATGCCCCTCCCACTGCATGTGCTCATTATCTCTCTCTCTCTCTCTCAAAAAAAGAAAAAAATTCTCAAGAGGAAGGTTTGTTTTTTTCTTTATCTTAAAAACTAAACTTTTAAAATATATTTCTTTGTGTTATTTTATAGTAGTTGCTTTACAAACAGGCATCTATGACACATGATGATTGACCTTCAGATAACATTGCAGAACTTTTAGTGTAATGTAAGAACTTTCTAAGAATCTGATCCTACTTGGAACACCTGCCACCTTTGTGCTCTTGCTGTCACATTGGCATTTAAATTTCTAATCCATTATATTTAAAGCTCATGTTACGTTGTTATTACTGCTGCTTTTAATAGCCAATTACTTTTTGTGTGCATTGCTATGTGTACCCATGTGCACATACAGACATACACAGATAATTAAAAAAAAACTTTGTATTTATCCACAGTTTTGCTTTTCTTCATGTTCCTTATTCCTACTGGTAGATCTGAGTTTCCTTCTGGCATCTTTTTACCTTCAAGCTGAAGAATTTCTTTCAGTATTATTTACAGTGAAAATCTACTAGATATGAATTATCTCAGGTTTTACCTGCTAGAAAATATCTTTGTTTTGCCTCTGTATAAAGATTATTTTTTATGAATATGGCAATGTAAATTGGCAGGGTTTTTTTTCCTTTTCTCACTTAAAAAATATTAGTTCACTAATAAAAATGAGTAAAAATAGTACTCTATGGATTTTTAAAGTGCACAATACTGCATTGTTAACCATTGGTACTATGTTATAACAGTGTATCCCACTCACAAATCAAACACAAACAAGGAAACAAGAAAGAAAACCACCACCAAATTATGCAAGAAGGACATTTTGGGAAGCGATGGATATATTTAGTGCCTTGTTTGTGCTGGTGGTCTCATGGATGTATTCATAGATCCCAAGTCATCAAGAGGTGTACATTAAAAGTGTTTGCAATTTTTCATATTTCACTTACACCTCAACAAACCTAAAAAGAAAAAGATGCTCTGGAGGATAGATCAGGAAAATAATTCACTATTCCATTGTCTTCTGGCTTCTATGTTTCTAATGAGAAATCTGCATTGTTTTGTATCCCTATTCCCTTTTACAAAATCTTTTTTTCTCCACTCTGGTTTATTTTGATATTTTCCCTTTCTAATTCATTTTCAGCATTTTGACTATGATGTGCCCAGGTGGGTTTTTCTGTGTACTTAACCCTGTTTGGAGTTATCCTGCTTCTGTGGGTTAATAGCTTCCAATAATTCTACAAATCCTCAGCCACCTGTCAGCTCTGTGCCCTCTCCCCTCCAACACCCAAAGGACGCACATGGCTGACTGCTGGCTACTGCTCTCTCTCTGTCAAGGGCTCTGTGCCTTTCTTCCCTCTCCTTTTCTTCCTCTGCATGTTTAGGCTTGACACTTAACCTTCAGCCCTGTGTACTCACGCTTATGGCTCCTGTCTTCTGCCATGTTGCTGTTAAGCTCTTTAAGTGTATTTTCCACTACTGGTACCATATTTTTCATTTCTGGTATTTCAGTGAAGGCTTTCTTATAGTTTCTGTCTCTCCATTAAAATTTCCAGACTGTCCAAATGTTACACCATTTTTACCATTTTCAGCCCTTTGGCGTACTTTTCATACTTATTTCATACTCAACATATACTTATTACATATTCTGTCTTATAATTTTGAGAGCCCAACGTCTGGGCTGTCTCTGGCTCTGTTTCTAGTGATTGTTTCCTCTCTTGATCACAGGTCACCATTTTGTGCTTCTTGGTATGTTTTACAATTTAATATTCTGTGCCAAACATTGTGTATAAAAGAATGGTAGAGATTTAACTTAATAACATATACCTACAGATAATGGCATACCCGTCCTGACAGGGTACCAGTGTGGGGGCAGGAGGAATGCCTAGTCCACTTAACCTGTATTTAAACTGGGATTTTTTTTTTTTTTTGCACTTTCCACAATTGACCTCTATTATTTTTAAAGAGGGAAGAAGACATTTTCCTTGGGATCTAAACACTGAAAAAACTCTGGAGATCTCTTTATGCTGCCAGAGTTTTTACTGTTAAGTCCCTCTCCTTCTCTCTCACTCTAGCTCTCTGTGTGTGTGTGTGTGTGTGTGTGTGTGTGTGTGTGTGTGTGTCTGTTTCCTCAGATACCACCTTTCGGGGTCCCTAGGAGTAATTTGCTACCTCAAGTCCTGCCCCTGATTTATAGACCTCAGAAGATCTTCTGCCTTGCTAGGATGACCTCAGAAGGGCTTTTCTCAGCTCTCTTTTCTTGCATCCTATCTTTGGATGTCTGGGGTCCTGTGCCCAAACTTCAGAGGGTCTCCGCAGTGCACTCTATGAAGGATTAGTAGGACTCCAAGGGGATTTCTCTCTGCTCCCTTGTCCTGTCACTGTGTGATGGAGAAAGAGTTGTTACTGCCATTACGGATTGCTGTACCCCTTGGCCATTCTGTGCCCTCTGTCTGATGCATCCTTGCACCTCTTCCTCTGCCCCACTCTATCACTTCAAGACATAACTCAGTCTCCACTACGCTTTATACATACTCCCAGCCTGGACAGAGTGCGTCTTCATCATCTGATGCTTCCTTTAATGGCTATCTTGATGGTGCAAGTTTTAGTGGTTAGTTTCACTCTCTGCCTCTTATGCATGGTGAGCTCTCTGATGACAGAGATCACCTCTCTTCCTTTCTGTGCCCCCTCCCCTGTACCTGGAAGGGTGTCCAGTGCACAACAGGTGTGGAGTACAAGCCTCAGCCCCATGGCTGGGGATTAATGCAAGATGAAGTAATTGAGGGGTGTCCAAGCCCCTGATGGAGGTACACCATTGAATCATCCTTCCAAATTGGCTATCAAATTTGTTTTCTTGAGGGTTTGCAATTAGACTTAATGCCATATTTTTTTATGGAGGAAGCCAGAAAGAGAGCTATTATAATAATGACAAAGGAAAGCTTGATGAAGTGCATTTAAAGGGCATTGTCAGGAGTCCAGTTCCCCCCATTAGATTCTCCTCAAGTGACATTATCAAATTTGCAGTTGTGTGCCTCCTTCCCTAAAAAGGGCCTTGACGCTGATTTTATCAAATGTCCTCATTTTAAGGAAGAAGACCAAGGCCTCAAGACAGTTTCCCCCCCAAAGAAATATAGCAAGTAAGTTTGTAGAAAAGCTAGGGGGCACCTGGAATTCTATCCCTAGTCTGTAAGACAATGATTCAAATATTTAGGGTGACAAGTGTCCCCACTGTACCCACATTCCTGGTCATTCCTGCAGTACATGCACCTCATGTGAGTCACTCTCCTGCTGTCCTCATATGCCCGCTCTTCTGTGCAGTCCTCCCTGACATCCCTCTGCCTGTCCCCTCCTCAGAGATGCCACAGCCCCGTCCCAGCCCCAGTCCCAGCACATATCGTGCTGGACTACAGTGTCTGTTTTCACATCTGTCTCCCCACTAGAGTGTGAGCCTAGGGCCCGGGCTCAGTGTCAGTCTCTATGAACACTCCATGGTGCAGTCATCTGGAGTCAGGCCTGTATCAGACCTTGGTCCAGTCCCTTTCCTTCCATAATACTCACCAAGCCCCAACCAGGGACGGACCATTAACCCCCGGCTACAGAGGAAGATGAAGCTATGACAGTTTAATCAACTTGTTTGCAGGTCCAGCAAATAGAAGTAGAAGACCAAGGTTGTGAGTCTGGTCTTTGATTCTATATCCATCCCTCTTTCAGTTCTCCCTTAGGCAATGGGGTAGGGGGTACCAGCGTGACACATAGCATTTATGTGTAAAGATGCCAACATATAGCCTGTCAGTTACAGGTCACAATTGCTTGCAGACTATCTAAATATATAGATACAGATACACATGAAAACATTATGTGCATCTTTGGATGGGACTATGGATGCATATCCATGTGCCATAGACATGGGTATGTTTATGATATTATTTCTTTTTTTTTTCCAAAGATTTTATTTATTTATTTGACAGAGAGAGAGGGAGAGAGAGCAAGCAAGCACAGGCAGACAGAGAGGCAGGCAGAGGCAGAGGGAGAAGCAGGCTCCCTCCCGAGCAAGGAGCCTGATGCGGGACTCGATCCCAGGACACTGGGATCATGACCTGAGCCGAAGGCAGCCGCTTAACCAACTGAGCCACCTAGGTGCCCCTATGATATTATTTCAACAATCATGTATTTATGTATCTAACATGCCACACTATATAATCCAGATATACATGAAAAATACACACACATATCTACAAATTAAATATCAGCCCTATTTAGATGCTATGAAGAACTGCATCTTTGCTCAGTAGAGACTGCATGTTTACTTATCCGTGTCTATAGGAGGCATAGAGCAGAAATCCAACACTTGCCACGATCCACCTGTCTAACCCACTCCGCACTGTCCTCACTGTCCTTAAAGGTCTAAGCCATGACCGTCCCCTACTTCCTGGTCAAGAGCTGTTTCCAGACAAGGCTGAAGTAATTCCGTCTGACCTTCTCTCCTGGCTGTGGAAAGCCATTAACCATAACTGGAATTAAATCAAATTAATAGTGAGAGAAAGACAGTAAGCTGGGTAGGAAAGAGGTGAGTGGGACAGGCTGGATGTCCCCATTCTGCTCTCTGTGTCATTGCACTAGGAAGATGGGATGTGGAGTCCTTTTTCTTATGGGAGGCAATCCTCCACCCACAGACAGACACCGGCAGCCCTGGGGGTCACCCACCGAGCCTCAGGAATCTAGGACCCCACACACAAGGAAAAAGGAGAGTCTAGGAAGGTTAGTGATCTTACCCAACTCTGACCAGTGTTAACCAGAAACATGGAGTTTGGGTTCAAGTCTGTGGGCCCATCTGTCTCCAAGATGTAGCCCTTCCCTGTTCCTTCCTGTCACTTCCAGAGACACTGGAGATTTATTTTAAGGAGCTGGCTTATGTGGTTATGGAGGCTGGTGATTCCAGAATCTGGAGGACAGGCTGGCAGGCTGGACACTGGGGAGAGCTAGTGCTGCCATCCAAGTCCAACAGTTCCCTGATGCAAGAGGGAGGAGGCCAGTCTCTAGATCTCTTCAGGCCTCAGTTGATTGGATGAGCCCCCTCCGCACCACATTATGGAGGGCAACCTGCCTCGTTCAGCTTCCACCAACTTAAATGTAAGTCTCAAAAACAGCACCCTTACAGAAACTTCCAGAATACCGGTTGGCCACATATCTGGGAGCCGTGGCCCAGCCAAACTGACACACAAAGTTAGCCGTCACAAGCCAAAAATATAACCAAGCCCATCTCCCCAGCCTTTGGCCCCATGTGTAGTCCCCTCTCTCTACCTGGCCCATTAGGATCGGTATCAGTGGCCCGTTGCAGATCTTGGCTGGACCCCTGAGAGAGAGAGAAGCTAACTAGTTAGCCACCTATGATGTCAGCCACATGGACCATAGGTGGCCGGCATCCCAGGAGCGGCCACACCAAGTACATATGGGCCAATCAGCTGCGATTGGGGGTGGTGGTTGTGGTGGGTTCACCCCCACTCCCCACTCAGCATGGCCCGGTGCAAAAAGTGTCCCTGAGGGAGGCAGGTGCAAGCAGATACCCAGGCCTGGGTACGACAGAAACCAGGTCATGGTGGGAAGACGCAGAAAGAATTAACTGCCAGCTCGTAAGGATACTGGTTCATCCTTCACCTCATCTTATTAAGACGGTGTGGTCTCAGGGCACCTGGGCTTCTGCCTTCAGCTCCAATCATGGTCTTGAAGTCCTGGGATCCAGCCCCGAATCTGGCTCCCCGCTCAGTGGGAAGCCTGCTTCTTCCTTTCCCTCTCCCTTTCTGCCACTCCCCGCTGCTTGTGTGCTCTCTCCCTCTGTCAAATTAAAAAAAAACTTTTTTAATAAATAAATAAATAAATAAAATGGCATGCCTGTCCTTGGAAATCCTGTGTCCTACACTCCTGCATGGGCTATTCACCCGATTGGCCACCCTGGGACTGTGGGACCCCTGAGCTCAGGCATGGCTCAGCATCAGAACCCAGGCCCTGAGTTTGAGAGAGCAGGACTCCCAGGAGCAACAGAGTCCGGGGAGGGGATTTCTGGGAAGAGTCCAGTCCACAGGGCTTGGGAGAGGCGCATGTTTGGGTCTTCCAAATATATCAAATTAACCTCCTTTCTTCCCTGCACAGCCCATTCCCCATGAATGTACCTTCCTTGCTTTGGTGTCCAAGACCACACATGGCTGTCATCCCCATTTGGAACCTAGGCTGGCTCAGAAAGGGGCTGTAGCCCTGGGTAGGGTCATTTCCCCCTGCAGCCCACCAGAGGACCCATTCTTGGGGGAATCAGCCCTGGCAAGCAGGGCTGGACAGGCCCGTCTTCCTGGGGGCTCACCCTGCAGGCCATCCCTCTCTGTCCCTTTGCTGCAACTCTTCCAGTGAGTCTGCAGGGAGAGCTCCACTCCGGGGCCTTTGCGACCAGGATGTGCAGGGGGCCTGCTCCTGGCCCGAGGCTGGACCCACCTCCTTTCATCCCTCTTAGGGCTCCTCCGACCTTCCTTGGGCAGCTCCCGCAGCCAGAGGAACATCACCCCTTGGGGAGAGGTAGGCATCAAAGTCAGCTTTGCTGGGCCCCCACCATGTCTCGCTCCTGGGATGGGACTTTCGGCAGTTCCAAACCTTGTGTGCAGAGCCATTGTCACCTGCACCCGGCGCTGGGTTACCAGTGCTTGATACCCTGGGTTACTGTGCTGGACGCCCTGGGTTCCTGGTGCTGGACGCCCTGGGTTACTGGTGCTGGATAAACAGGCAGGTGAACAGCACCTCAGTTGATTGTAGTCTAATGTTTTATGGAAAAGGACCCGAGGCTGAGGGTTGAGTAAGTTGCTTTGGGGCGTACAGGTAAGGAGGGGGCGCTGGAGCCCAGGTGAGGCTTGTCAGACTCCAGCTCAGGACCCTGAGATCATGACCTCGGCTGAAACCAAGAGTCACCTGCTCAACTGACGGCACCACCCAGGCAGCCTGGAGCTCCATACTGATGTGAAGGGGCTGCCAATCTCCCGCACTTTCCTGTTTGACACGGGGACTCCGGCTCTGGGCAGGGCAGCGATCTCACTGAATCACGGGCACGGGTCTGGCCTCCAACCCGGAGCATGCAGCTGGGAACACAGAGCATTCATCCACACAGCAGGACCCTGGGTCCCACTGAAGGACCGGAGGCGGAGGTTCTCCCTTGGGCAACAGACAAGTAACACAATGACCTAAATCACTTTTCTGAACGCACCTTTTGGGTTCTTTAATAGTCCCCTCTGAAAGAAGGGGGTGAGCCAGGGCAGTAACACCACACCTCACGGGAGAGACTTGGGAATGGCTGGGGTGGGGGGTGGGACGCACTGATTTTGCTCTGGGGGAGGAGGCAGCAGGCTGCTGGAGAAGCAGAGCTGGGTCTCAGGAGAGGGGCCCGGAGGTCTGAGGGGCAGCTGGGCTCGGGCTTGGAGGTGAGCTGTGTCTGGACTCCGTCAGGCTGACATGGGAACTGGATGTGGGCAGGAAAGCCCTACTGACCCTTGGTGCTTTGTGTCCCCACCCAGCTGGCTTCCGCGGAAGGTTACGACCACCTGCCACACAGCAGCCCTCAGACGTGGCACCCACACAGGCACCCCATCCCAGAACAGCTGCATGCACAGGTCCCAGCCCCTGCCTCCTTTTCTCCTGGGTCCCCCCAGCAGGCATCAGGAGGAGCCCCCAGCCCATCCCTACTACCCTGCCTGCGGGCCCAGACTCCTGCCCACCCCACCAGCCTCCCGCAGTCATCAAGCTGGGCTGGGCAAAGTCCTGCAGGCAGGGTCACTGAGTCCTGGGCTGTTCTGGAATGTATTCGTGGTGCTGTCAGTTCCCACCCAAAGAATCTGCTGAAATCTGTTTAACCTGGTATTTCCCAATCATCATTCTGTTTGTTTTCTTGTCCTTCCTTCTCCTCCCCTCTCCCTTTCCCTCTTCCTCCATTTCTCCCTCCTCACCCTCCCTCTCCTCCTCCCTGTCTCTCCTCCTCCCTCTTCTCCTCCCTTGCTCTTCCCCCTCCCCTCTTCTTCCTCTTCCTCCTCCTGTTCTCTCCTTCTTTCCCCCACTCCTCTCCCTCCCCCTCCTCTGCCTTCTCTCCTTCTCCTTCCTCTCCTTCTCCTCCTCTCCCTCCCCCACCCACGTTTTCGTGAAGCATCTACTTATAGCTCATAGAGCACAATTTAGAAGTATTCCTTGGAGCCAGTCCTAACACAGACCAAACTGCTCTGCCGGCGACACTCTCACTGGGAGAAGAATCTGGAAACCAGCTGCCCACTCCTGGCTGGTATCTGGCTCCTGTCCAGTGGGGGAGCTTTGGGCATCTGCATCTAAACATCCGTGGTCTACAACCTCTATCTTGTTGAGAAATTGCATTCCTGCCTCAGTTTCCTACTCAATTCTTGGCTCCTGTCTAGGACTGGAGGTCATCCTGGGGACCCAGAGTGCTCACCTGGGATCCTGCAAGCGGGGTGGTCCCCTGGGACCCCAACACCTCTCTGATCCTGCTCCAGACCACATATTTGGAACCATGCCCTGCCCTGCCTGACCCAATCCCTACAGCCACGGGCCCACCTGAGAAGATGCTCTTGCTTGTGACAATTATTAAAACAGGGGTTGTAGTATCTGCCGGATAGGTTACATCTATCATTTAATCTAATTCAATCCCTATAACAACTCTGAGTGTTTCCCACGCTGAGGCTCCAAGAGGTCTCGCCCCTGGGCCCTAACTCTCAGGATAGTCCCTCACAAAGGCTTCAGTGCCCCGTCGCACACGACGCTCCTAGTGGGCAAGCCCCTAGCCTAAGTTCTCCCAGCAGAAGGTGGATACGCGCATCTCTGCTCCATCCCCCTGCGTGGAAGGTTCTGATCCAGGCAGAACTGGACAGCGCCGCCTCCAGGAAAGTGGAGGTGATGGCAGCAGCAGGTGGGCGCACTCTCTGGGTAAGATACTGTGCCTCACACATCCCAGCTCAGAGGGGCCTCTGGGATGGGTCATTTATGCATCCAGCTGCCAGGGCCACGAGATCCCAGATTCCTGGTTAAATATCCTTCTGGATTGGTCTTCAAGGATGTTTCTAGAAAAGATTAACATCTGAATCAGTGGACTAAGATGTCTAGTGTGGGTGAGTTGCATCCCATCCACTGAGGGGCCTCAGAACAAAAAGGTCGAGGAAGGGATAACTGTCCCTCTCCCTGACAGAGCTGGAGCCCTGGTCTGTTCCTGCCCGCAGACTGGAACGGCACCCGGTTTCCTCTGTTGGTGTCCAACTTCAGACAACAGATCATGAGACTTCTCAGTCCCTGTCATCGCTGAGCGTTCCAGATGGATCAACAGATAGACAGGTGAGAGATAGTGATAGAGAGATAGAGAGACAGCGATGATAGGTAGAAAGATAGAGAGACAGATAATCAGAGACACAGCAGAGAGACAGACAATTTTATTGGTTCTGCTTCTCTGGAGAACCCTGATAAAGTGTAGCCTCATACCTGGGGTGTCAGCAATTTCATCATAGAACTTGTGTTTTGTAAGTGACATGTCACGGGACAATGCAGCAAGTTGTAAACAAAGGAGATCTGGGCACTGCTCCCCACCGCACCCACCCATGCTCTTCACCCCACAAGCACAGAGCTTCAGGGGACCCAGAGCTCCTGGGGCCCAGTGACTCACAGGGAACCCAAGGTAAGTGTGTTACACCTGTGGCTGGGTAAGGGGCTGAGTCGGCCCAGAACCTGCTTCGAACACAAAAAGAAGGCACTGGAATGCTAAAAGTGTGAACAACCAAAGAGCTGTAACCCATCCTTTCCTACTCCTGTGACTCCCCTGTTGGGATCAAGCACGTGTGCTGAACACAATGAAAAGTGAGATGAACCACAGGTAGGTGAACCGTATTTCCTTCTCCCTGGTCTCTGCTCGTCAGTGAGGAGGAGGGAGAGGGTGCCGTGAATATGCCCATACCGAAACGTGAAATAAAACAGTCAAGGTACTTTTGGGTAGCATTTCCATTATCTGGTAGGATCCAAATTCATATGCATGTAACAAGCTACAAATGTGACTCATGTAATTTTCATAGCTCTGCATCTGAGCTGAATGTGCTTACACTGGCATGGAACACTGGCCTCACACAATATAAAGATGGCTGGTAAAATTCATGCCAGCAATGTAAAATTCTACCCTCCTTTACTTAGAATGACATTAAATATCAAATAAAGAACCACCATGATAACTGGAGAGAGTGATCTTGAAAAAAAAAACCAAAAAAAAACACAACAAAACCAAAAGACTCCAAAACTAGGTTTCAGTACCTTTGACAAGGCACCCTGTATTTCTGTTTTGCTCTAGGTCCTACACATTATGTAGATAATCAGGAACGGAACATTCTAAAACTGTCAGGGGGCACTGGGAGGACTTTACTCTGATTCTCGTTCTACAGATGTGGAAAGGGAGCGGGTATCAAATCAGGAATGTTGCTCCGGTCTCTTGCCTGTCCCATCCTGGCAGCTGCCCCACGTGGCCCTGCCTTGGGCTCCAGGGAGCTCACAAGGTGCCCAGGGCAGGGGCTTTTCTTGAAAGCTGCCCTGGGTCCAGGTTACAGCCAGCCTGTTGTTCTTGAACAGCCTCTTCTGAGGGCAGAGGCTGTCTGTTCAGCTGTTTTCTGAGAAAGTCCCAGGACCCCTGCCCCCCTCCCCAACAAAGTGTCTTTAGCCATGTGAACTCCCATGCTGTGAGGCCCGTGGCTCACCCAAAACCCCCATTATGGCCGACACAATGCATGAATGTCCCAATCGGCCTGGAATCCTGGTGGAATGCCGGCCTATTCACTGTATTGTATTGGATACAGAAGGGCGCCTTTAGGTATGGAGAGAAGAGGGGGGCGTGTCTTGCCTTGGGCATGGAAGGCAGTGTCCACCCCATGTTTGGTTGGTCATGGGGCCTCTGCTTTCCCATGGCTCCTCCCCTCCGGCTCTGGCGTCATCCCACTGGCTTTGAGTCTGAAGGTCTTTTCCAAAGTTGACCTGCTCAGAACATCTTGGATTGGTGGGCAAGAAAGGTTCTGGGCTGGGGAGGGGACAGGACTGCACAAACAGAAGGCTAGGCTGGGTGTTGGGGGTGGGAACGCCAGGGGTTGGGAAGGCAGCAGGCCCAGGAAGTGCTCCCTGTGGCCTGGGTTTGGGAGCCCCGAAGCTGACTTTGCTTTAGAAAAGGCACTCCTGACAGCACTTTTTCTCCCAGATTGGAAGTACTTCATTGCTCTGTCCCTAGCCAGATCTGCTCATTGCTCCCTAAACTTCCCCTCTTGTTGCTCCCTCCATCTGGTAGCTAACCAGCCCCCTGCTCCTGGCTGGCGCATGTCCAGCCGGCCTGGCCTTTGTCCCTGCAGCTCTCTACTCCCTTCCCCTGGCCCTGACCTCTACCTGCAGCCCCCAGCTCAGCCCAGGCCCTCAGTCTGCTCCTAACTTGAGATAGGAGGCATTTTGGCACCAGCTAGCCCTAGTGCTGGCCCCAGGCCATGGCTCCAGAGCCTGCATCCGCCCCAGCACCAGCCTGTGTCTCCTAGCCTGTCCCCCATCCCCACCCCTTCTTTTTCTTAAAGCGAAACTCCTTCCTGTCTGCGTTTACTGGCCTCCAATGTGTGAAAGAACTCGATGATATCCAGAGATCCAGGTTCAAATTCTAACCTCCTGTTCTATGGAGGTGGAGGCCTGGGTGAGTGGCCCAACCTCTCTGAGGTCCCGATTGCTCATAACTCTCCAGGCGGTTGTGGGGTTTAAGGGAATCAGACCTCCTAAATTGGAACTGTGGGGGCTGGAGGTTTTGGATCATTTTTTAAATTTCCCAGGTGATTCTGCAGACCAGAGAGATTCTGGAACCACTGATAAAGAGAAGCGCAGACACATAGCAAAGGAGCTCCAAGGAGGGTCAGGGTGGGGGGATAATTCTTATGGTTAGATTTTGGGGTCTCATGAGGCTTCTGTTGCCAAAACATTAATTTTCCAGGAAGAACAGCCTTTTGGTCCTCTGTGAGCCACTCCTGATAGAAGTGGAGAAGAAACTCCGGAGGGCAGAGGACAGAGAGGGAGGCAGCCTGATGGATGTTCTAGGACCACAGCTCGGAGAAGGAAAGAGCGCTGGCCCTTCTCTCTATAAACCCAGGGTCCGGGCCCTGGTTCCCAGTGTCAGCTGCTACTTCCTGGCCGTGACCTCGGGCAGGCACCTTCTTTCCATCATCAGCTCCTGCACGTAGAAGGTGGAGACAAAATGTGTGTGTTTCCTCCAAGTGTGGTTGGTCCAAGGAATCACGCACGGAAATCATGCAGGGACTTTGTCAAGGAGCAGAGGATGGGGCTTTACCCCCGATCTCCGAACCAGGATCTCCAGGGGTGTCTCAGCCAAGTCTGCAGCCCATTAACATTAGGAAACAAGTTGCCTACAATCGCTAAGGCCTTTTCTAGTTCTGACGCTCCAGAACAGTGTTCTCCGAAACCCACCCCATTAGAGAAGAAAAACACGGAGCATCTATTTCACTGGTGTATTTGATTTTATGAAGCATATGTGTGTCTCCGATTACTAAGGTGTTTTGAATATCCTAAGACATAACCACAAATACCAATTTTAAAGTTGTTATAAAAACAAACATATCTAAAGTTTCTATGAGGAGGCGAAATTCTCTGAAAAGCCAAGACGACGATGAAGAACAAAGATAGAGAAACGACACCGCCTAACTTTAAAACTTTCTGTAAAGCTACAGTAATCAAAACAGTGTGGTCATTGGGGGGGAGGACAAATAGATCGGTGGAACAGAACAGAAGGCCCAGAAAAAGAACCACATAAGTAGAGTCAACAGATGTTTGATACAGGAGCAAAGCCAATACAGTGGGTCAATCATTGTGTTGGGACAACCGGACAGTCACAGGCAGAAAAATGAATCTTGACGCAGATCTTACCCTCCACAGAAAGTAACTCGGAGTGGATCATCACCTAAATGTATACCTCAAACTATAACATTCCCGGAAGGGAACGCGGGAGAAAACCTGGAGGACCTTGGGTATGGTGATACCATTTTAGACACAACCCCAAAGACATGATTCATGGAAGAAATCATTGATAATCTGGACTTCATTAAAATTAAAAACTTCCGGGGCGCCTGGGTGGCTCAGTGGGTTAAAGCCTCTGCCTTCGGCTCAGGTCATGATCTCAGGGTTCTGGGATCGAGCCCCGCATTGGGCTCTCTGCTGGGCGGGGAGCCTGCTTCCTCCTTTCTCTCTCTGCCTGCCTCTCTGCCTGCTTGTGATCTCTCTCTGTCAAATAAATAAATAAAATCTTTAAAAAAAAAAATTAAAAACTTCCATTCTGCACTGAACACTATCAAGAGAATGAGAAGACACGACACAGAGTGGGAGGAAATATTTGCAAAAGACTCATCTTTTGATATCATCATCTGATAGACGACTGTGATCCAAAACACACAGAGAACTCTTACAACCCAACAATAAGAAAACAAATCATTGATTAAAAAATTGGCTAAAGACCTGGGGCGCCTGGGCGGCTCAGTGGGTTAAGCATCTGATTCTTGGTTTTGGCTCAGGTCGTGATCTCAGGATCTTGAGATCGAGCCCCGCGTCAGGCTCTGCACTCAGCGCGAGACTGTGAGACTATTTCTCCTCTGCACTCCCCTCCCAAACACAATGCTCTCCCTCTCTCTTTCTCTCTCTCAAATAAATAAATCTTTTTTAAAAAAATTGGCCAAAGATCTTCACAGGCACCTCACTGGAGAAGATGCATAGGCAGCAAGTAAGCACATAGAAAGATGCACCATATTCCATGTCATCAGGAAATTCCAGTTAGAACAAGAAGATACCACTATGCACCTACGAGAATGGCACAAATCCATAACACTGACAACGCGAAATGCTGGTTAGGATGTGGAACACAGGAACACAGGAACTCATGCGTAGCTGGTGGGGATGCAGAACGCTGTGGCCACTCTGGAAGACGGACTGCAGGTTCTCACAAAATGAAACATATACTTACCCATGATCCAATCACACACCTTGGCATTTACCCAAAGGAGTTGACTGTTTATAGCTACACAAAAACCTACACAAGGATGTGCATAGTACCTTCAATTCATTATGGCTAATACTTGGAAGCAACCAAGATGTCCTTCAGTAGGTGAGCGGATAAATAAATCGTGTTCATCTGGACAATGGGATGTTGTATAGCGCTAGAAAGAAATGCACGTCGAGCCATGAAAAGACACGAGGACCCTTAAATGCATATCACTAGGTGAAAGAGGCCAGTCTGAAAAGCCTACGTACCACATGATTCCGACTACGTGACGTTCTGGAGACAGTCAAAAGACCGGCGGCAGCCAGGCATGTAGGGGGGAGATGGATAGAGGCACACAGAGGATCTGTAGGGCACCCAAATACTCTGTGTGAGATTATAATGCTGGATACATGCCATTGTGCATCCAAACCCATAGGATATCTAACATCAAGAGTGAGCCCTGATGTAATTACAGACTTTGGGCCATAGTGGTGTGTCCATGGCAGTCCATTAATTGTAACAGATTCCCCAGTCTAGTGGGAGATGCTCATCAACAGGGAGGTTACAGGCAGGTGTGGGGCAGGGGTATGCAGGCAATCTTGGGACTTTCTAGTTTTCTATGAACCTACAAGTCCTCGAAAACCAGTATTTTAAAAATGGACAGAAAGTCAGACATGATTCAAAATCTACTCTAAGGAAGTAGGTAGCCTCCCCGATTTGACCATGTAAAATATGGAGCCCCATAAAAGCGAAGTTAAAGAAAAGCAGTGTTTTAAGAAGTCAGGGTGTCGTGATAGAGCAAGAACAGGGTCTATGCGATTGAATGAGCACAGACAGAGAAAGTGACCCATCGGGAGGCAGGCAGCTTCCTAGTGCACACCTGACCCTCCCCCAAGAGGGCTGGGATCCAGGTGCCTAGTGGGGGCCTGGGCTGGGCCAGGCGTGGACTCTGTCCCTCACAGAATTGCCTTCCTCATGTGTTAGCAAGGGCTGCCCGCGTGTTCTCTCTGTGCCCACACGCATCTTCTCGCTCCTTCTCTGTGCTGCGGGCACCCCTCTTCTAAGACTGCAGGGCTCTCGAAGAGGGCCGTGGCTGACTTCTGTGAGCACCTACTAAGTGCCAACATGGCTGGCTAACTTCACCACCCGCACTGTAGTTACACTTGAACTACGTCCTTGAACTCACATTACAGGTCCCCAGATAAAGGCCCAAGGGTGAGAACGGGTATAGTGTCCAAGGCGAGGCGGTCATGTCAGTGGCAGGACAGGGATTCAAGGTACAATGTCTGAACACTCTGCCCTGTGTCCTCCAAGGGGGGACATTCAGAGGTGAATGCCTCTCTCTACAGATGGGGCCCCTCCCCGCCCCTGGGAAACAAGACGAGGCCCCTCCCAACCCTTCCCTCGTCGGGGTAGCCCGAGGTCTGGGTTGGCCCAGGGTGTGCAACCCCCAGCCCACTTAATGTCCCCCTGGAAATACCTGTCGGAGCCGTTTCCACCCTCAGCAAGGGTGGGTGAGTGCCGGGCTGGCTGGGCAAGTGCTCACAGGCAGCTTGTCAACATAATTGCCACTGCCGGGCAGAAGCCGGTGCCATGGATGCCTGCCGAGCAGATGGGGCAGGGTGTGGATCCCTATAATCTAGACAGAGGCGTGTAATTTAGGGAAGTGGATTTGTTTTTCTTGAACAACAGGGACAGATAACGCCGATCCGAGTAGTCAGGATGGTCTTTGGAAAGCACAGACACTCATTATTTCTCTGTCCTGTGTTTCCAGCTCTTGCTCCAGCGGCATCCATCACAGCATGGCAGCCCTGTGAGTCGGCCGTCCTCGCGGGCCTCCTGGCTCTGGCTTCTGACCCCTCCCGGCTGCCCACACGTGGACACAGATGGCCCGCTGGGCGGCAGCAAGCACTCCCTGGCGGTGGGGCACTGAGCAAGGCTTAGACCTCTCCGTGCTCCCGTTTTCTCCTCTTTGCGGTGGGGATAACCTTATCTTCTGTGTATTCACTCTTTCATTCACATGGAGTCTGTTTACGGAGCGCTGATCACATGTCCTCCGAGCAAAGACAGAGATGACTTACGGGCTGGGTCCAACCATCCGTGAAAGGACAGAGCAGAGAGTAGATGCTGCATACATCTGACCTCCTTCCTTCCTCTCTTTCCTCAAACACCAGTTTATAAATCAGCCCCACATCTGCAAGTCCCCTGTGGCTTTGGTCCTGTGCAGAAGAAAACCCGCATTTCCCTTCTAGGCTCTGCACATTTAAGCTCTCCAAGAAAAATGTATCTATCAAAATTTAAATCATCCTTCGACCCCCGGGCCACTTCTGGAACTGCCCCCAGAAATACATGCAGGTAAGAACAGAGCGAGCTATGCATAGAAAAAATGTTTGTTGCAGCATGTTGTAACTGAAGATAGAAGTGAATGTCCCCATTGATGAGCTGAGGAATTGTGAAGGAAGTTGTGGTCTTTGTATCCAGCAGACTTAGAGACCCTGTCCCTCACGTGCGGTCTGCCTTGTGATGGGTATCTAATACTGATGGGACAGCAGCACAGGTGGATGGAATGCAAGGTGGCCCTTCGTGGAATGAGGGGAACTAGAGGAACTAACATTGACAGGTGCCCCAGATACAGTGTTAGGCCAAAAAGATTCAAGCAACAGACTAGGAGGTGTAAAGCGTATGTTCCCACTTTACAGAGTATAACATCTTGGAACCAATAGGAAAAATTAGGAAAGCTACAAGAGAATCTCTTCAATAAAGATTTTTGGAGAGAGAAATGGGGAGCCCCAGGTACTCAACTGTTTTATTTTTCCCATTTAACCACACAGCACAGCGCGAGGAGCCCCCCTAGTAAGGAACATAGCCCTGTATCACCACGGGGGCCACTTCCCATCCTGTGTTTAACTGATCCCCTACTGTTGGGCATTTGGACCATGGCCAATTTTCACTTTTATAGACAGTGCTGATTTGAGCACTTTCGGGAACATATCTTTGCATTATAAATAAAACATTCTTGGACCTATAATTGCTGTCACTTTCACTGCTGCTACTTCTGGTCATCTTTGATCACCGGATGCCATTTACTGGATTTCAAAGTCAGGGAATGGCTTAGCCTTTCACTAGTTCTCGCACAGAACAAACTGACTCCTGAGGCTCACTTTCCTCACCCGAGAAACGAAAGTATGTCCCTCCAGGTGCTGCCAATTAAGAAGATGGCCAGCAGGAGGCTCTGAGGTCAGAAACAGGGTTCTCAAGAGTCTACAAGTGTGTCTAGCACACAGGTGCTCACTCAATGGCCACTGCTATCATCATTATTATTACTCTCTCACCTGGAGAAGCTAGGGAGTTCCTGGAGGAGACAGCAAGTCTAAGAGTGTGTTGACCATGTACCAGCTCCCCCTGCCCTGGGCCGGGCACTGTCCCAGCCCTACAGATGCAGCAACGACAGAATTTTCCGCCCTCTTGGATCTCGTTTCTGGCTGGGAAGACAAAGAATAAATACATGAGTATAAAGTATGCTATCAGATAGGGGCTTTGAAGAGTCACAAACCCAGAAGGGGGCAGAGAGAGATATGGGGCTGGTTTATTATTTTTTTAATGTTATCTTATTGTGGTAACAGTTAACATGAGATCTGTCTGCTTAATACATTTGTTAAGTATTTGTTACAGTTCAGTTAGCCGTAAGCACTTTGATCCGTGCTAGGGTCTCCCTGGTTCCCCCGTGTAGACACCGCAGCAGGGGGCGACACATATTCCCCGTTTTCACAGCCCATTCCGCCCTCCAGATGTTTATTTCCTTCAGGGTGCTGACCTTAAAAATAAAATTTATTATATCAGCAAAAGTCGACTTATTCAGGAATAACAGAGAATTGCAACTCAGGACATGCATGCTCAGGCAAGCCACAGGCAAGACCAGCACACAAAGGAGAGGAAGGTTATTTTGCAGAGGGAGAAGCTGGCATGGGCTGTTCTGAAGGAAAAGTCTCCTGGAGAAGAGCTAGAGTTTAGGGTGGTGAGGTTTCTTGCTGGATGAGTTTCCACCCTGGCGGACTTCTTGTAAGAGAAACAATGCACATCCTTCCCTGTGGCGCCTGTAACTGATGAGTCTTTCCCCGCCTCTTTTTCTGTTGGAGCCTATAACAGACACATCTAGGATAGGAATCCCTGCCCCCATGCTTCCCCTTCTGGCTCCAGACTCCATTCCAGTGAGCTTTCCTTTTATTGATTTTCTTGCCAGGGCCCAGATTTCACTCCACCCAGCTTCGCATCCCCCAATGTCTGATTCTAGTATGCTCTCAACAAATGCTGGACTAAATTAAAAAATTCAACCTTGTAGTCATCTATGGATGGAACCTCGGGTCCCCTCCATTCTCCCACTCCATGGGAGACTTCCTTTACCTGTGGTTACAAGTGGGAGCTGAAAGCACCCCAACTCCTGCCTCGGGACTAGCCTAGGGCGCCCCCTCTGTGACAGTGAGATCTGCCAACTCACCTCCCTGAGTTGTCATACCCAGCCCGGCTGCTGCCCGGACTCTACAGAGCCCCACCCTGGCCATGCCCCTCCCCCTTTAAAGCACATCAGGGACTCCTGGCGCCAGGCTTAAGTCACACTCCTCTGCAGGCCTCTCCACCCCCATTAACCACCTGGCCCTTGGCCATAACCCACCCTCCCACCATCCCCCAGCCCTAACTCCAAGATCTTCTCCTTCACAGGGATGGGGGAGGGCGGCTTCTCCCATTCTTTAGTCTCTGCCTCCTCAGTAGCGGATCTGGAGTTTGCTGCCAACCTCGTTGACTGGCTCATCCTCCCCGTGTCCTTCTCAGCGCTCAGGATCAGTCGGTAATGCAATATGGCAGTCCACTTCCCCATGTGCTGGCTTTTCGCGTCCTTTCCCTCCAGGATGCGCGCAGGCAACCCGCCTGGGCTCGGCACTCTGAGAACACCATGGGGACAAGTCCGAAGCGACAAAAATTGTGCACCAGGTCGACTCCCATTGGTGGTTACTTGTCTTCGCAGAATCAAGATGCGGCCAGATGTGAAGCCCCTTACAAACCCACTGAAAACAGAGGCCCTGGGCTCCAGCAAGCACCAGGGAGCAGACCCTGGCCCGGTTGTCTGCCCCTATGGACCAACCAGGACAAGGCCCTCCCCCACCTTGCCTCATTAGCATATTTGACCCTGGGAACCTGAGCCTGAACTTCCTAAGTGCGGGTCCCTGGTCTGCATGGGGAGGTCTCTCTGAGCACTACCCCTTGGTTCTGTGTCTCCCCGCTTCTGCTCGAGTTGTGGGCCCAGTAAAAGTTGGCCTGTGCCTTTGGCTTCTGGGTTTCGTCTGGTTTCTACCGTGGTGACTCCAGTAACAAATCCCCCTCCGCACCTGGATGGTCCTGGCACACAGGTGCCATCTAACAGCTGAGAAGTGAGTGCACCTCTCCCTACCCTACTTGACTCTGATAAGCAGGGCCCCTGCCTCAGCCCCTCAGCACCCCACAGTGGATTTGTTTCACCAGCCCACCTCCTCTGCTTCCTTTGGAAGACACCTGACACTGCGGGGCACCAAGGGGCGCTCAGGAACCAGGTGTGGAGTGGATGGTCACGGGACAGCTGGGAAAGCTCGCAGGAGAAGGAAGCGAGAAGGATTGCCGAGATTTCTCTGGGTGTTCACAAATTTGCCAATCTACTGTCTATGAAACGCTACTAAGCAGGAAGCCCGAGATGTCCCAGAGTTCAGAAACCTGTTTGGAAGTGGGGGTGAGGGGATGGAGGAAGTCATCCGGATTAAGACATGCTCTCATCTAGTTCAAAATACCCCTGCCTGGGCTGTTTTTAGGAACAGAGGTTGGAGAGAAAATGTAGAGGAGCCCCCTGGGCCAACACTTGTTGCTTCTCTGCTGCTGGGGGTTGGGAAGCCCTATAAAAGGAAGCAGTAGTGTTCTGTGGCTCAAGAAGAGGCAGTAAAACAATACTATTTGTTTGCAACCCCGGAGACGCAGTCTACTGAAACTGAAAGTGTGCTCACAGGAGGCGCACGAGCTCATGAAGGCAAATCCCGCAAAAATAGAGTCAAACTATCAGATGCAGAATTGGCTATTAAACCACAGCTGTTCTATTATCTCTATTCTGGTCTAACCTAGAAGGATACCTCCTGGAAGGTGCTGGAGGGACAACTGACAGAAGCCCAGCGTTCATGGTGTTTCAGAAATTGATACAGGGGAGGTGCGTGGGTCCTGCTTCAATATCCTTCTGAACCCTAGGCAGGACTCTTAGCAATACTGACTCTAGCTTGAAATCTTTTGCTCACTTCTGGTGAAACCTGCCTGGCTCCTGCCCATCCCCTCTCTTCTGAGAGACCTTGGCAGGTGACTGGAGCTCTCCAGGCCTTCCAGGTCCTCATCTAATAAGAAGGGCAGGGATCCACCCCTCCCCCAGGACGCAGGGAGAGCCACAAACGGGGCCACCTGTAGGAAGAGGCAGGTAGGTGCTGGGACATGTCGGGTCCCTCCTTGAAGGACAAAAGGCAAAGTCATCCCCAACCCCTTAACCCTCTAAACTTTCTAAACTGGCCTGCAGCTGCTGCCCGCGGGGGGCGGGGAGGGGGGGCTATTTCAGACCGAGCTGTAAAAGGGACCAAAATATCCGGTGCAGTCTGTAACTGGACAGGGAGTGTCAGCCCCGGTCCCGGGCTTCCCAGGGCGGCCTCTCCACTGCCTGGAAGCCAAGCTGCCCCGGCCCCTTCCCGCAGGGGCGCACCCTCCCGCCGGCTCGGCTCCCGCCCCCAAGGGCACAGACCTCGGCCCTCCCGGCGCCGCCGCCCCTCCCGCCGGCCCTCCTTGCAGGCCCGCCCACCGCCGGCTCCTCCCTCCTGGCTCCGAGCTGGGGGCTCCCACTGCCCGGCCACTTTGCCCCCGGGGGGACGGAGCAGCTTTGTTCCTGAGCAGCAGCTGGGCTGCGTGCCTCCGCTGCTGCTCTCCCGGAGGACCTGTCCCCCCTTTCCTTATGTTTGTGTTTCTCCAGCACTTTCTGTTTTATTTTCTAAGTTTGAAGACTTACCTCTTTACCGTATTTCTTTAGTTACTGGTTTTAAAACTAGCTCTTTCTTGGGACCCCTGGCCTGGGGGAAGCCACCAGACTTATTCCAAGTTTTGTTTGGAGATTGAGATTGCAAAATTTGGGGGTGGGGGGAGGTGAGCGCGTTTGCTGGCTGGTGACCCCCTCCCTGCAGGAGGGGGTGCCTGGGGCTGGCTGCTTCTCCTGATCCTGCTTCTGCTGGATCCCCGACCTGGACTGGACGTGGAGCTGGTACCCCTTCGAGCTTCTCCCTCGCCAGGTAAGGCCGGGGTCTGTTCTCTGGAGGCTGCCGGAGGTGATGGGGCTTCAGGCTTGGACCCATCTGCCCTGGGTGCAGATGGGCGAGGCCTGGGGGCATGGAGCTGGGGAGCTGGGGAGACTGCCCTCTCCAGACTGAGGGGTGTCCTTCTGGGGCTTGCACTGGGGAGGGACCTTGGTCCTGAGCTGACAGGTCTCTGCTTTGCGAACTTCAGAGTGAAATGAAGCAAAGTCAGTGAGGAGCTGCCCATCTGATTTTAGGTGAGCAGCTGGGCAGGCAGGAGCCCAGGGATGACTGGGTTGCATCAGATACAGGGGTGTCTTTCCAAGTTGCTACTTTTAAAAGTTGTTGAGATCTCCCAGCCTCTTTCAACCTTCCGTAAGAAATTTGGAGTAAAAGCCAGAAAGGAGGGGGGAAAGGAGAGAAAAAGAGAAACAGCGGAGGAGAGAGAACAGCATACCTTCAGTTTTGCATTGTTTTCAAGAAACTTTGCCTTTTTGGCCTAAATTTAGATCTCTTTCCTTCTGAGCAGTTTATCACCCCTCTCTCAATGGTAGCAAACCCCGGGGCCGGGAGGGGGGTTGTTTTTGCCCCCTTTTCCTGCCTGTCCTCCAATGTAACAGGCCAGAGGTTCCAGTCCCAGGTGATGAAGTTTGAGTTGGATTAGTGGTGTTACCCGACCATGTGCCCCCACTTCTCCCCACTCCCGTGGAGACTCCGAGATGCCAGCATCCACACTTACCGGGCATCCCCTGAAGAAGGGGCCGCCCCGTTGGCCGGTCCTGGAGTGCTGGGCTGCATCCCTCTCCACAGAACTTCATCCCTCTACTGGGTCATCTCCCAGAGCTCTGTGCCCCCTCTGTCCTTGTGCAGGCCATTCCAACCCCCAGTCAGTCTCGTTGGCAGTGTATGTCCAGCAAAATCCCAGACAGCCCGTGAGAACGCCCTGGCTTTGGGAGGAACCCTGGGACCCCTTCTCGTTTATTTGTTAATTGCACTGTTTCAGGAAAGTTCTAAATTCCAGGGCTTCGGTGTGGTCTGAAGCCTCTAAGAGGGGGTAGGCTGCCCAGTGAAGAACAGGATCTCAGTGAAGGACAGGATCTCTTAACCCTGTCGCATTATGGGGCTGCCTGAGCTCACAGACTGTCCAGTGAGCCCCAGTGTCCTCATCTGCCAAGTGGAGGTGATGGAAGGGAGCGGAGGGACAGTTCTGGGAGGGCAGGGCTTCTGGAAGGCACACACCATGTCTCAGAAGCCTGTGCTTGTTAACTCCCCAGAGAGGTGGCACCCCCACCCCATCCTAGATTTCGTTGTCCCTCTGCTCCTGAGGGGCCAGCCGTGACTTTGGGAAATTGTCACTCTGTGGTTGTTGGGGCTCTCATAGCAGGCAAGAGACTGGAAGCTGGGAAAGGTTTCTTTTCTGTGGATGCAGGAGTGGCCCTAGGGAACCCAGGGGGACTTAAAAATAATCAGAACAGGGGTTTGTAAGTGGTTTTCCTGGTGCTTCCCAATTTCACCAGGTGTTTGAAAAAGCTTCTCTGCATCTCAGAATGGTTCAGTGAGCTTGCGGGCTGATCCAGCCAGAGTTTTAATGTTTCACGGGTTGTGCTATTTTTTAATTTATTTTTTCTTAAAGATTTTATTTATTTATCTGGCTGAGAGAGAGCACAAGTAGGCAGAGCGGTAGCCAGAGGGAGAGGGAGAAGCAGGCTCCCCGCTGAACAGGGAGCCTGATGCGGGATTCGAACCCAGGACCTTGAGATCATAACCTGAGCCAAAGGCAGATGCTTAACTGAGCCACCCCGGCTGCCTCACGGGTTGTTTTAAAATTGATTTCATTACTTGCCAGTAAGCTGTTCAGCAGACTTTATGTGCAAACTGTAAACTTTGGTTTCTCTTGAAAAATGAGAAGACAGGACAACTTCTTCCTTACATAAGATCTGCGCGGCCACCCACTTCAGCGAGGGGTGTGTCCTCTCCGCTGGTCCCCGGTTGTCTGTGTGATCAGCAGGGGTCTCCTTGGACCCTGGAGTTTGCCAGCTCACACTAGATGCACCTAGAGGCTTATCTCCCCCTCTGATTCCATTCTAGAGGGGTGCAGATAAGTGGAGAGAAAGCAAGATTCCTGGGAACGGGAGCCATGGCTCATGTGGAGAGATAACTGCCTCCCCAAGAAAGGTCTTCAGGCGTGGAAGACAGTAGCTGTGTGGCCACGGTGGTCTGCAGGAACGTCATGTGGGAGACGCGGCTGACTTGCTCTATTCATTCCCATAGCGGTGTCCGAAGCCCTTGCGAGGGAAGTTTTGTTGGACGCTGGATTCTAGTGCAGGAGGGAGAGCTGTGCAGGGACCGAAGGGATCCATTCATGGTGGGGGGAGAAAGTCCCCCAGTATTTCAACCAAGCTTGGATGGCCATTTCAAATAGCTGGCAGAGGGCTGAGCTGAACTTTGAATGCTTGGGCCTGGTGGACATTTAAAGTCTTTTTCCCAGCTTGAGATATGGTACTTCCTAAGGGCTTCCTCTCCAGCCTCAAAATTTGGCTAGTCCCGTCATGCCCCCTCTCTTTCTTCTGTGCTGCTTCTGCTGCTGAGGGCTAGCACAGGTTGTGTGTGCGGTCACTAGGGGTCAGGACACGGGAACTCTGGGTGGCATTCCTATCGAGGATCTATCAGCAAAGAAATGGGAGACCGGGCTTTGAACCACTTACCTGAGGAAAGGGAGAGAGGGGATGCAAAGCCACTTCTGGGGGATCAAAGTCCATTGTTATTTCAACAAAGACCCTTTTCCTCAGGCTGGGAGGACTTCCCCCCCAGAATGGAACATTGTTTGGGATGCAGACCTACAAGGAGAACCAAAAAATAGAAAATGAGAAGAGCCTACAGTCATTTTTAGGGTGGGAAAGGTCCCTGAGGATTTCGTTAGCCAATCCACTACTCGAGAACTGGATACATGTTGTGAGGAGCACTCGGTGTTGTAAGTGACCGATGAGTTGTTGAGCACCACGTCAAAACTAATGAAGTACTACATGTTGGATAACTGAACGTAATAAAAAAAAAAGAATTGGATACATGTTAGGATGCATGACAAATGGAACTGCAAAATTGAGGAAGACCAAGATTGGTAGAAGAGGAAAGTGCAATTGTACAAATGAGGAAACAGGGTCCAGGAAAACACGAGGGACTTGCCTGCTTCGTATTTAGAGAGAGGCAGGTCTCAAACTCAGGTCTCCTGAGGTGCTGGGACACAGAGGGGTTGGCCCTCTGTCTTCCTGGCCAGTACTTAGCATTGTGCACATGTGGGTGTGCACACATATGTGTGTAACATGTATGTTGGGCAGGGTTGGTACCATTTTATATTGCTTCTTAAAATCCCTTCAAGCGGGTGAGCCAAACATTCCCGCATGCCAGGGCTGTGAGCCTCTCTGTGCACGCGACTTCCTGGTACTCGCAACTTCCCAATGCCACGACATTCTCTGATTATTCCCAAGGAATAGGGTTTCTGGGTCAAAGGAGGTGGGCATGTTCATGTTTTGGGGAGGTCTCAGGACTGAGCATTCATGAGAGGCTGAATGACAGGTAGTGTCATGGTACAAAATAAGGGAAGTCTTGATGAATACCCAGGGAAGGTGTGGAGGTCGGACCTGCCAACGTTGTGCTGGGAAGATGCTAGAATCCTTCTGTGACACAGCTAGCTGATGGCTGAGCTCCCTCCTACTGCCCGTGACTGAGGCCAGGTGCCTAAGGCAGTATGCCCCCGGTTCCTGGAAGCTGGCTCCTTCTAGTTAACTCTGGCTGTGTTCTGGTAGAGATGAGAGTATCATTTAATTTTTATTTAAAGTTTGGTTCATTATAAAATATTGCAGAGAAAAGGAACCGACACCGTCTTTTGGTTGGAACTAACTCGAGGGAGAGCCTCTGCGGTAACTGTGACTGATCGGGGAAATTGGCACTGGCCTTGATTGCCTGGCAGCCAAGCTGTTGGGGGACAGTATGCTCCTGAGTTCATGAAGACAAGAAAAAGCAAACTGACCTAAACAATAAAAGAACGTGTCATTTAAAAATAAAACAATGGCAAACTTGTTTGTGATTGTGGATTCAGAGTGTCTGCATATGGCTTTGCCAGATACCTGGCAAATCCCTCCTTCTAAGGGCTTTTTCACCTGAAGAAGGTTCTAGAAACATCCCAGCCACGTCGCCCAATCTCCCTATCTGATGGCTGCCTCCCATGTCTCTCGGGTGCTTGGTCACCTTTTCCTGGTCCACCTCAGGGGCAGAGGAATCATCATTTCCCGGAGCAGCCTCCAATGCCTTGTTGAATATCTGGTGAAAGAGTCTTTCTTTTATTGAAATGAGAGTTGTCTTTACCACTTCCACTTGCCAGTCCTTATTTCATGTTTTTGGAGCTATTTAGCATAATTTAAATCCCATTTCTGATGACATTTTTTGAGCCCTGTAAAAACAAAAATAATGTGACCTATCTGAGATTGAGGGCCAACAGGTGCCAGACTGGGTTTTTGGCATTCTTACATCGTTTATTGCTGTGAATTTAGCTCTGCTCTTCCCTGCTGTGCGGATGGACAAACCAAGGCTTTGGGCAGTCCCGCGATGAGTCAGCTGCAACAGAATTGGGACCTGAACCCATGTGTTAGCGGAAAGCTCATGCCCTTACCCAAATTTCCAGACTGGGTATATAAGGTAAATCTAGGGAATTGATACAAAGAGGCAAATACACCATTTGGAAGTGCTTTTTACTTAAAAAAAAATATTTCCCATTAAAATGGCTTAAATTATAAAGTAATAAAAGTGTATTGTTGTAAGTGAGGCAGGATTAGCGAACCCCTGCCTCCCCCCCCCCCTTAACCAATGGTAACATTGTGGCAAACAGCCTTTGGCAACATTATATCCACACCGCACACATCAATCAAAATCCAGTGTTTGAACAGTTTGGGAACAATAACAGTGAGTTCTAAAACACGTTTATGTAGCACAATGTCTGGCTCCTAGGACTGGACTCCATTAATAATGGAAAGGTTGAATTGCACTCTGTTCTGCTTGGTCTGATGCTTGCTGGGAGTGCACTGGGCAGTGGTGCAGGGGTCCCCCTTTGCTTTTAGTGCAACTGGTGGTCAGAATGAGGCCCTGCGTGGATTGTTTCCAGGCCTCAGGAGAAACACCTAATGGCCACCTAACCTTCCTCCTTGCTCTGGAGCTGCTGTGAGCAAGTCAGCTTGGGCTTTCTGAGCTGGGTTCTTCGAGCCCAGTGCCTCATGCTGCCGACAGCTCCACATCCTCTGCTCCTGTAACCCGCTATGGGCTTGTCTGTGCCACTAGGCAATGAATTCCTTTAGATTATGGGTTTCCCATTCTTTATCTATGAACTGCCCGTGTCTACACAATGCTGGGCACAGTGGGAACACAACTGATCTTTGTGGAACAATGTAATTTCAGAATGGTGTTAATTAAGTGCCTGGAACAAAGTAGGTATAGAATTAATGAAATTACAATTTATTTTATCTTATTTTAGATTTTATTTGTTTATTTGACAGAGAGAGAGAGATCACAAGTAGAGAGGCAGGCAGAGAGTTGGGGAAAGCAGGCTCTCCACTGAGCAGAGAGCCTGATGCAGGGCTCAATCCCAGGACCCTGGGATTATGACCTGGGCCGAAGGCAGAGGCTTAACCCACTGAGCCACCAGGTGCCCCTGCAATTTAGTTTAAATCACAGTTAAGTCAATGAGTGCAATATCAATATTGGAGAAGTCATAGGGATATTTATGTCACCTGGCATGGTGCTCCCTACACTGGTGTGCTCAACAGCAGCGGCTCAGGAGGGGCTCTGTTTGATGACCAGGCAGCACGGGGACCTGCCCATTATTGAGGCCCGCACTGAGCCCAGGGACTGGGCTCACGTTGGCAACAGTAGGTCTGGCTCAGGTCTGAATTCGGCCCTCCTGTTTGCGAGCTGTGTGGTTTCCAGCACCATTTAGAGCATCTCCCATCAGGGGCACCTGGGTGGCTCAGTCCGTTGAGCATCTGCCTTGGGTTTGGGTCATGATCCCGGGGTCCAGGGATTGAGCCCCAAGTCGGGGTCCCTGCTCAACAGGAAACCTGCTTCTCCCTCTCTCACTATAGCTCCTCCTGCTTTCTTTCTCTCTCTCTCCAATAAATACGATTTTTTTTTTAATAGAACTTCTCTGTGCAGGAGCCCAGGGAGGGAGCTCTGATAGCATACTGAGTGTCAGCCTAGGGGTCTGGGATCTCTGGGGGATGAGCAGGTCTGACATCCTTAGGTCCTCATAGGTCAATTTTCTACCTTTACAAGGTCATAGGGGCCCCAGGACTTCCATTTAGCCACACTAGCTTGTTCTTAGACTAGGAAAGAAAGTTTCTGAACCCACTAGCTCACCCCCTTACTAAAGTGATTTAGTAGCTGTGTGGCATATATGTAAATGTAAATATCTATAACCCCTTGCCTCTTTGGTTAGTCATTTAGCACTAGCTCTTCCTGGAGGGCCTGGGTGGCTCAGTCAGTTAAGCATCCGACTTTGGCTCAGGTCATGATCTTGGGGTCCTGCATTGAGCCCTGTATCAGGCTCTTCCTGCTTCTCCCCTGCTCCTGTTCTCTCTCTCTCTCTTTCAAATAAATAAAATCTTTTTTTTTTTTAAATAGCTTTTCCCACAGGGGTCCATCCTGTTACCATTTGTCATGCTCTGAATGTAGGGGTGCTTAGGGACTGAAGGACGGTTACAACACAGCCCAGATGCCAGAATGTTCGGTGCACGAAGGGTGAGGGTTCAGGCGCTCCATGCTGGGGAGGACAGAGGAACACTTCACCCCGCAGTAAACCACTTACCAGGCACCAAGGACTCCCACAGGGCAGACATGGGCACCGAGTGTTTCTGTGGACCCCCCCACCCCCATAACTTCTGCAACCGTCCTGGAGCTATGTAGTCATCGCCTTATATAGGAGGAGAGACCTGGAGAGGTTAAGAGACCAGTCTAAAGACAAGATAAGCGCAGATGTCTCTGCTCCCCGCTGCTCCCCGCTGCTCCATGCTGCTCCCCTCCCTTCTTCTCATCCCTTCTGTGTCAGTGTGACTTGTCAGGGCTGGGGTTTCACGGAGGGCTTCCAAGAGCCGGAACACCTAAGCTGAGTCTTGGAGGAAGAGAATTCGCCACACCGTTTTCAATGACTCGTTTCTCCTCTGGGCCATCCCCCTACAGGGTCGTGTCCCAGAGGCAGACACTCTGCCTTGTTTATCTCCATCTTGGGGACTCTGGTGTGTCACTGGGGTGGGTGGGGCTACAGTGTTGTGGCGTGACTGAGCATTTGTGGGGGGGTGGGGGGGCATGATGCTGTAGGTGAATGAGGAGGCCAACACACGAGGGGAGCGAGGAATGAGTGAGTGGGTGAGTTAATCCACGTTGCCACGTTTCCATCAGCCATGCCTGGATGGGTTCTCAGGTGAAAAGGAAAGAGGGTGGGTTTGTGATGATCTTTTGCTCAAACGACACTTTTCAAGAGTTTTTTCTCCTGTCCCTCTTGTTGCAAACTCCCACCAGGGAATGCCCAGGCTGTGTTTACAAAGCTCGGCTTTGCCGGGTGCCATGCAGTGCAGTGGAAATGAGCGGAGCTCCTCCCGCAGATCCCCTTGATGAGGAGACATTCTGGGGCTTCCCCTTGGCTTGATCCTGGGGTCTCGGCACCGTGATGCCAAAGCCACGGGCTCCTTTAGCAACAGAGCTGGAGAACCCCACACTGTGACAGCTCAGAGCCCTCTAACGGGAAGAAAGTTGATTCTGCAGAGCCCGTGCGCCTGGTGCATCCCTGTGTATCCTTGACCTTTTTCACACGCTTGTGGCTGCAGAACGACAGGGACATGGTGGGGTCTGAGGCTGTACCTTGGAAGAACAGAAACACTCTTAATGAATAGGGCAAGACTGTAAGTCCTGTGTGAATCTGCAAGCTCACTCTTTCACAAGTTCAAGGTTATTTAAAAAAAAATTATTTTTTTAGAAAATGTAAGAGGGACGCCTGGGTGGCTCAGTTGGTTAAGCGGCTGCCTTCGGCTCAGGTCATGATGCCAGCGTCCTGGGATCGAGTCCCACATCGGGCTCCTTGCTCGGCAGGGAGCCTGCTTCTCCCTCTGCCTCTGCCTGCCTCTCTGTCTGCCTGTGCTCGCTC
>ML104046.1:0-12372 GCA_003697995.1 Taxidea taxus jeffersonii | reverse complement strand
AATAAATAAAAAAAAAATCTAAAAAAAAAGAAAAAAGAAAATATAAGAGATCTTCCCATTATTATTTAAGTGAAATACACAGTTAAATATAGTTCAGACCCTCAACCCACTGATTCATTTGTTTCCATGACATTGATATGGGGGCCTGCTGTGTGACTGTCACCATCTAGGCACAGAGGAAGAGAGACCAGAGACAATCCGTAGGTCTGAAGGAGCTCAGTGGAAAAGATAGGCCAATAAGTAGGTCAGTTTTTGTTTGTTTGTTTTTTTTTAAGATTTTTTACTTTTAAGTAATGCCTGTTCCCAATGTGGGGCTCAAACTCACAACCCCGAGATCAAGAATCCCATGTTCTACTGACTGAGCTAGCCAGGCACCCCTAAGTAGGTCAACTTTAATACAACTTGTGGGGTGCTAAAACTTAAGGGTCTGTGGGAGCCTAAAGAAGATAGTGGCACACGTCTTGCCTGGGAAATCAGGGAAGGCTTCCTAGAGGAGAAAGCATATAGGCTGGGTTTTGAAGCCTTAGTAGGAGTCTGCCTGGCAAGGAAAAGAAAGCATCACTGAGGCAATGTCAGAGAATCAGGAAAAGAAAATACTGGGGAGGGGCGCCTATGTGGCTCACTGGGTTAAGCCTCTGCCTTCGGCTCAGGTCATGATCCCAGGGTCTTGGGATGGAGCTCCACGTTGGGCTCTCTGCTCAGCAGGGAGCCTGCTTCCCCCTGCCCCCCGCCTGTCTCTCTGCCTGCTTGTGATCTCTCTCCGTCTGTGTCAAATAAATTTTTTAAAAAAGAAAATACTGGGGTGTTGGAGGAAGAAAGAGAAGTCTTTGAGTTTGGAGAATGAGATTCATGAGGTCAGATGTGGGGGCCATGAACCTGGAAAAGGAGATTGGGGTCCAATTGAGAAGGGCCACAAAGAGAAGACTTTAAGGCAGGAAATGACAGGAACAGACCTGTCTCGTCCGATAAACTCTGTGCTGATTGTGAGCAAGCCCTTTGAAAACTCAAAGTATGATATGGGAATTTCTAATTTGGTCCAGGGGTAGGAATCTCCTTCTCAGAAGGGGAACTGTCCTCAGCTTATGTGGAGCATACGGCCTCCAGCAGGGTGGGGATCAGAGACTACAAGGTCTCTAAAGGTGGGGACACCATAAACCCACTTGCTGGAGCCCACAGGGAGGGAGGACCATGCTCCCCTGGGAAAGGGGGGTCAAGTGTCTGATCCCCCTTGGCAACTGCCCTATCCCTCAGCTTCCCCATCTGAAGATGGTTAACGCCTGCCTAACTCCCTCTTATTCCAACAAGCACCCAACCCCTCTGCATGGCCCAGGACTTCATCCTTCTCCCCTAGGAAAGGGGGAGCCTTCATAATCAGTGTGGGGGCTAGAGTGCTATTTATACCCATTGCTTCATCAGACCAGATGCTGCTCAAAATAAGTTAAACAGAAATATCTTTCTGTGTCCTCAGGACCCTGTAATCTGAGACAGTCTCTTGTGAAATGCCCCGACACAGTGTATTTGGAGTGGCAAAGAAAGAAACAAAAGAAGAAAATATTGGGATGAATACAGCACCAAAGGTGTGAAAGACCTAAGGACGGGGTGCGGCATCCCTGAGATGTTAGAACGAACTAGTGGAGCGTTCAAGAGCATTTGCATGGGCTGAAGGGAGGGCGGCCTCCTGTCCTGGGCTGCCCTTTTGGCCCAGGAGGGATGCAGATGGGGGATCCGGATGGATCTGGGAAGCCACGCTGCCGAGGAGTTGAACTGGGTCATTCTGGGAAAGCCTGTCTAAACGGGGTTGGAACCGGAGGCAAGATGTAGAGTGAGAACGTTTGACGAGTGAGGGACACTGCGTGAGGGAGCCTGGGTGAGCTCCGGAGAGCAGGGGCCCTACCTGAGGGCCTAGCTAAGCACACGTCTGCTCTGTGGTTGGCAAGAGAAGAAACCACAGCGCACATGGGCTGGAGTTGAAGAGGGGAAGGCGGGGTGGGGGTTTGCTTTGGGCAGCTCGGCTCTGGTGCCCCTGAACTTCGGGCAGTCCTGGGTTCGGTGCTCAAGTGACGGATCATTCTCCATCAGGCTCCCCTGTGTCATGATGGCCTTCAGTATCTCTGAACTTGGCACCTGGAATAGAAACGCACCTGTCTCCGGAAACTCCTGCAGAGGGCAGAGATGGCCCAGCTTGCTTGCCCACTTGACCTTGTCCTATTCCAGCATCCGGGGGGGATGTGGGGTCTACACTGGTCTAGTCTGGTCTCGGGCCACCCTACCGGCCAGGCGGAAGGTACGCCCTCCCGTGAACCACATCAATGGAGCATGGGAGAGGAGTTTTTGGCAAAAGCAAGAGGTGAATTCTGCTTCCAGAAGGGAGTCTAGAAGGGTTAAAGCAGAGGTGGGAGCAGGCTGGAGACCTTCCCTGAGGGTGCAGGGGCACAGAGGAGGACAGACAGGAGTGGTCTCAGGGTGCCCCGTTCTATGGCCCTTCTCTTCCCACTGCCCTAAAGCCCTTTAGACTGAGCACCTTTCTGGAACTGGGGAAACATTCAAAGTCAACGAGCATTTCCCTGCATGTTATTTACAGCAGAAAGCTCCAAGCACTGACATTCCAGGGCTCACAGTCGGCCCTGGGTGGTCCTTCCCACTTACGTCTTGATTTCCTCCAGGAGGCAGCCGGGAACCCCCCGAGAGTGTGGCCCTGAATGTTGATCCAGCCTCTGCCATGGATAACCAGGTGGTCCCGAGCAACGTCATGGCCTGGGGTTTCCGGACAGTGAGAGAGGACGGGGACTCTGAGCACACGAGGCTTTTGCGGGGGCCTTTCCGGTGTGGCCGTACACCTGCTGTGTGCCTGATGCTCAGTGACTCCCCGGAGTCCGCGGGCGATCAGCTCTGACCTGGAGCGCCACCAGCCTTGAGGGCATCGCTGGTAGGCGATGGTTTTCCTGGTCACCTGTCAGGCCTGTCCGTCAGATCCAGGAGGTGGTTGATAGTAGTGCTCGAGAAACTGTCCTTGGCAGCCGAAGCTCAGTGGCGTATGGGAACGAAACCCCTAGGTTCCCCATCTTTGCTCTCCGCTGTGTCGGATCAGAGCCCCCTCTCTGGCCCAGTAACAAACCATGGCCACATCCCATGACGTTCTGTTCACTTTCAGGGACTACCAAGCCTCGTCCCTCCATTCCAGCCCTGAAGTGTAAGCCCTGCCCCCGCCCCACGTGGTTACCCACGGTAACCACTGTCCCGAGGGACCTGGTGATGGCGATGGGGGTGGTTGACCTTTTCCCTCCCCCCTTTCTCCCTCCTTACCTACTTCGGTGGCAGCAGGGGCCATCCTGCTGGCAGCTTCTGGTGCTGGTACTTCACTGCACTCCGGGGACCCAGGGCGTGACTCTAACGGAGCCCCCCACCTTGGGAGAGCTCTTCTGGTCGGGCTCTCCCTTGGCCCTTACATTTCTGCCCTGCAGTGCCTCTGGGGCCGCTTACAGCTGCCCTGTGGTTAGGTACCAGCCCAGCAACCCAGGCCTGCCTCCCCTTTTATGGTGTTTCTTTCACTCCTGGGACCTCACTTGCTCATGCCACATGGGAGTGCGGGTGGCCCCCTTCCTGATCCTGCACTGCCTGTTCACCTGTCCTCTTCCCCCAGGTGACAGAAGGCCAAGCTGACATGCAGTCAGGTGACAAGCCAGCCTGGGCAGGTCCGTGATGGGATGCTCTGAGCTTTGTCCGGAGGCTGTGAGGGCTTATTGCAGGACTCATCCACGAGGCTACGGACCAGTTTTGTGCAATAGTGGCCTCACTGGGTTCTTGTGAGCAGGTGCAGACCATGAGGCCCCCCAGTCGGCGGAAGTCTGAAGGCTGGGGCCACTTCCTGATCTGCTGGTTTCAGGAATACGGAAACGGAGCGAGACCTCTTACTCCTCTCCATGCTCCTCTTTCTGGACGGCTGGCTCCTTCCCATTATTCACATTTCCATCCAGTGTCCCCATGTCGGACACTGTCTTTCTACGAAGTGTGCACACTGTCCTGCCCCGATCAATACCCGTGACTTCACCCGGCTGTGCTCACATCCTCTCTTCTCTGACACCGTATTATTGCTCACTCGTGTCCTCGTGCTGTGCTCTCCTCTCTTCCTAGACGGTAGGCTCCATGGAGACAGGGGTGTTGCTTTACCTGATGGTTAGAAAGCACCTGCCACGCAGTCCGGGATGTGGCGAACAGTGGCCGAGTTGATAAATCGATGAGTCCACTGACCGTGCGGGATAGGGAAGCAGTGAGCTCTGGCTTCAGGGCGAGGGTCGCCTTCTGAGTCCTCCGGGGCCAGTTGAAGGAACACACATCGTTTAAAGACTAGACAGAGCTTGAGTTTCATTCACAAACTGTAGCAGCTGGGAGAGAAACGACGGGCATCCTGCCTCTTAGGGATAAACAAAATAAAAACAGCAGAGAGGAAATATTTTTGAATTCCGCAGCGTAAAGGAGGCCACATCCCTCACTCCATCTCCTTCTCCTTCAGTCAGATGAATCCCGAGCTCTGGTGGTCGGCGTAGGGCTTAAGTGGGTTCCATTTTTTAAAAACAGATTTTATTTATTTGTCAAAGAGAGAGGGAGGGAGAGCGAGTACAAGCAGGGGGAGCTATAGGCAGAGGGAGAAGCAGGCTCTCCGCTGAGCAAAAAGCCTGACTCGGGACTTGATCCCAGGACCCTGGGGTTATGACGCGAGCTGAAGGCAAAGGCTCAAGAAGAATCCATTTAAATCCTGCGATGTGCTGATGAGGAGGACCTGGGACTGGATGGATGTTCTTGCTCATTAGCAGGATCAAAGACTGCGGAAGGTTTGGGCTCCTTCTTCTCTCTCCTCCTGCCAGGCTGTTCTCCAGACGGAGACCAGTGCTTCCTGCTCCAGTGAAACAGACCCCGAATCTAGGCTCACAGTGGCCTGGGATTGAACCCCAGTTCTGTCACCCCCAGCTGTGTGATCCAGGGCATATTCTGTAACTCTTCTGAACCTGAGACCCTTTGGCGCTTGTTATGAAGAGAGAACACGTTGCAAGGGAAACCAGCACGGTTCTGCCTGCATGAATCACGCCGTGCCCTCGTGTGGTTGTTCTGTCGTTCCTGCTCAGGCAGTTGGATCAGCTGCTGTTCTGCAGGTTTTGACGTATATTTTCACTGCCCTGAGCGTCCTCTGTGCTCTGCCTCTCTCTCTCCTTCCTACCCCAGCTCCCTGGCAGCTGCGGGTTCCTGTATGGTCTCCACGATTTTGCCTTTTCCAGAACGTCACAGAGTTGGACTCCCAGAACGTCACAGAGGTGGACTCCTACAGTGTGTAGCCTTTCCAGATGGGTTTTTTTCATGGATTGATAAGTATTTAGGGTCCCTCCGTGTCTTTTTATGGCCCAGGAGCTCATTTCTTTTGAGTGCTGAATAATGCTCCCTTGTCTGGGTAGACCACAGTCTATAGATCTGTTCAAGATGGACCAGGACATCTTGAGTGCCTCGGGTTTTGGCAGTTGTGAATGGAGCTGCCATACACATCCACGTGCAGGTTTTTGTACAGACATAAGTTTTGAGCTCCTTTGGGTAAATACCAAGGAGCATGGTTGCTGGGCCACATGGGAAGAGCATGTTTGAGTTTTCGAGAAACCACCAAACTGTCTTCCCATGTGGCCGTGCCATCCTGCATTCCCTCGAGCCATGAGTGAGCAGTCCCTTTGCTCGGCATCCTTGCCAGCATCTGGTGGTGTCTGTGCACAGACTTGGTCCTTCTCGTAGGTGTGTCATGGGATGCAGTTTTAACTTCTGGTTTTCTGATGCCACATGGCATGGAGCGTCTCTCTACGTGATTACTTCCTGTCCGTGTATCTTCCTTAGTGATGAGCCTGTTAAGAACATGGGTCCATTCTTTAAATCAGGTTGTTTGTTTTCTTATTTTTGAGTCTCAAGGGTTCCTTGTATGTTTTGAATCACAGTTCTTCTTCGGCTGTGTCTTTTGTAAATATTTTCTCCCGCTCTGTGGCTTGTCTTTCCATTCCCTTGAGGTTTGTTGTCCGTGTTGCTTAGTTAAACGTGCCGCACCCAGAGCTCTCACCATAGAAGAATACCGGATCAGAGAGCAGACTAAAAATATAAGGGTGCCCAGTTGTGCCCGCTTTGTTACTAGGTGTGACAATGCGAAGGACCCCATGTAGCATGGGAGGTGGAGAGCTTGGCTCCTGTCCTCAGCCTCTGACTTGCACTCCCTCTGCACATTTCCAGGGGTGTCCCCAGCCCCAATTCCTCTTCTGAGCTCAAGGCTCAAGTGTCAAGTGTCTATCTTTGACTTCTCCATCTGGCTGCCTTCTGGGTCCTCAGACTCACTCAGTGTGTCTAGTGGGAGCTCCTCATCCCTGCCACCAGCCGTGACTGGCTCCAGGTGTTCAGACTGGGACTCTGGGCTCCCCTCTTCCATGTCCTCCTCTCTCCCTCCACTCCTGGCCAATCACACATATCATGGCTTCCGCGGTCAGCATAGGCAAGGTGGTCTACGTCTCTTTCATGCTGCACCTCCCTCCTCATTCGCCTCTCTGTTCCATCCGCCCCTCTCCGCAGGGTTGATGCTACATCCATGCGTGAGAACACCCACTGGTGTCTGGAGGTCTCAGGGTAGTCTGTCCCCTTTCTCTGGTCACCACACAAGTCCTAAGCTGTCTTTATGAACAGCCCTCAAATGTGAATGCCTTCCTCTCCCCTGCATCCCTCCCTTCTCCGTCAGGGTTTATTTCCTTCTCCAAAATACTGTACTTCTTGCTTTTCCCATGAATGTTCCTCATAGGGAGGCCGGCCATCGCTGGCAAAGGCAACCCTTGTCCTCCTGCCCACTCCCCACTCATCTTCCAGGCTCAGCTCAGACATCACCTCCTCTGGGAAGCCTCCTCTGACTGCATGGAATTATAAGCATCTTCCTGCTTGTCTGTCTCCCCCACGGGGTTGCCATCTCTGGAGAGTGTCCTACCCTCCGTGCCTGGCCCTTAGTCAGGGTTAACATGCATTGAGGGCATGCTTGAATCAGACAGTGAAGCAGTGCAATTCCCGGTGCCCCCTGCGGTCCCCTTCTGACTTCGGAGTGGCTCAGATGAAGAATCTCCCTCCATGTTGTTTGTGGCCATGTTGGCCAACATCTAACCTTATACAAGATTATCACCTCATTCATTGCCTCTTCTCCTCTACAGATCCATGAATGAGGGGATATCATTCCCATTTTATAGGTGAGAAAACAGAAGATTCAAAAGTCACAAACATCATGTGCCTTCCGCACTCACTCTGGCCAGGCATTGTTCTGAGCTTTATATGGGTAACGACCCTGTTAATTCTTCCAGTGAGATAAGTTTTATCCCCACTCTTACATGAAAGGGCTGAGGCCCAGAGAGGTGCAGTGACTCCCCTGGTTTGCACAGCTAGTGAGAATTTGAACCCAAGGATTCTGCTTGCAAAGCATCATCGTGGTGCTCGCTACCCCAGGTGAAGCCAGTGCCCCCAACAGCGCTCAGCGTATAGGAGACCCAGGAGACCGGATCCAGCTCACACAAAACCAAGTTCGAATCTAGGATGTAGGCTTTCCAGCACTTTCCTGGCTCCCCCAATTGGCTTTGAGCAACCTGGCAGAGAGGAGGCCACCCAGCTCCCTCTTCCCCATCTGACCAGCAAGTGCAGCTGACATCACTGAATGCCCAGCAGGTGAGTCCTGGAGGCTCAGAGCTCAGTGGTCAGACGCCCTGCACCATGCTTTTATGTCTCTACCGGATTCCTGCCCAGAGCATTGCCTGTCACCCTGGCAACATGTCAGTGGAGCCTCCTCCCACCCCCACCATGCAGTGGGCAGGGGCCAGGCCCTCCGTGCAGACCCAGTGCGCTCTCTGCCTGGGCTGCCCTCCAATGCACCACATCTCATCTTCTCCCTTTAAACTGGGTTCTGCTCAGTGTCTTCCCCCCTCCCCAGGGCCCTGGATAGAGAACACTGGTTACTATGGCAATGGGCTGGCTTGTGGCAGGAACTCAGCTCAGCAAATTAATTGCTGAACTTTTGGAGACTAATGGCCAAGCTCTGCCTCCCAGGGACAGGGTGTGGCCTGCATCATGCCAGCTGGGCAGCTGAGCCCAGGAAAGCGCTCAGAGTCTGGAGAAAGAGAGAGAGAGAGAGCGAGCGCTGGGATCATGGCACCCATACTTGCTGGGGTTGCCACCTGAGGTGGGCTGGGGAAGGCAGGGACACGGGTTCTCCCAAATCTTGCCTTTCCTCCACACTTGGTCTATGCTAGCATCTGGGCTTTGCACTTCGCAGAAGGCATGTTGTGTAACCCTCATAGCCCTCTCATGCCCTTTTTATGGGGTGCAGTGCTCTTTCCTATGGCTAAGGAAGAAAGCTGGGATTCTGTACCAGGCCTGCCTGCCTCAGTGGGCATTTTATTGTGAACACTCCATGTACATTCCTGGGCAGAAGGTCATTCTGTCCTCTACCTCCTCTTCCAGAGGATAGAAGCACAAGGAACATTTCCTAACTCATCCCATGAAGCCAGCATTAATCTCCTTCCCCAAAACAGGCAAAGACCTTCCAAGAAAAGAAAAAGACTAATGTCTTTCATGAATGTAGATGTCCTCAACCAAGTAGTAGCATCGAATACAAAAACATGTACAGAAGGAGTTTGATACCATAGGCAAGCAGGATTTCTCCCAGGCCTGCAAGGTCAGTTCACCATTTGAAAAATCAGTGATGGACTGATTGCACCAGCTTCTTTTCCTTCTGGTTATTATCAGGTTTCTCCCCCACCCTTTTCCCCATGATGTCCTTGCTCTCTTCTTTCCTGTGAACTGGATGATAAGAATTTGGGTTTTCACTATACGCTTTGCCTGTTTCCCACATTGTTTCTGTGCTTAGGTAGGAAGTGTTGGGCCAGCTGGGTTCTGACAGCTGGAGAGAAGCCACATGGCCAGCGATGAGGAACCTGGCCTGTGGTCGAATTGTCTGGGACTACGGCCCGGCTGTGAGGTGTGGAGTCCCAGGCCAGCTACTAAGCCCTTTGCACTGAGTTTCTTACTCAGCAAACTGTACCTGCTGGTACCCGCTATTCGGATTCAATGAGTTCTTACCTGGGAAGCCCTAGGTGGC
The DNA here is from genome assembly GCA_003697995.1 of Taxidea taxus jeffersonii. NCBI lineage: Eukaryota > Metazoa > Chordata > Mammalia > Carnivora > Mustelidae > Taxidea > Taxidea taxus. Next base: position 3,233 of record ML104046.1, on the reverse strand, counting down.
TCCCAGTGCTTCGAGGCGTGCGGTCCTTGTTAACAGTGACCATGGGACAGAGTGTGGGCTCTGGTGTCCTGCGGGCCTGACGCCAGCCCAGCTCTGCCATTATTAGCCATGGGCGCTGAGTGACATTGAGCTGCAGGCACATGCCAGGCTCACTACCGGCGGGGTGGGAGAACAGGGCAGCTCGCAGGTTTGCTGAGACCTCAGGGAGGAGGTCGGTAAAGGCACCGTATGCACCGTGCGCACGGTCGGCATGCTCTCCCCGCCTCTTCTCTAGCAGGGAAAAACAGGACTGTAGATTTTTAACTCCACAAGTCCTTTCTGGGCCCAGCTGGGGTACCTGGCCGGCTGGGGAGAGGGATGGTAGTGGGCACAGACACCCTCCAGGGGAGCTTACGGTCAAGGGGTCACTGTCTCCGAGTGCCTTGGGTGGGCTTTCACACACCAGCAAGGTGTGCCCGGGGCGGTCTCCCCCACTCTGAGCCTCAACTTGCTCACCAGTAATGGGGGATGTCATAGGCCACCCCTTGGGGTTGTCGTAAGGATGGAAAGGTGGAATGTATACGGCATAGAGGCTCTCTACCAATGCTGGGCTTTACCCCAGTGGCGGGACTCTGTGGATGGCCAGTGGCCTCAAGAGATAGGCCTGGGAAGGAGTCTGGCTCTGGCTCACATCAGCCGTGTGGCCTTGAGAGTGGTTGAGGCATCGGGCTAAGGACTGTCTGTTCAGTTTTAGTATTCCATCCCTACAACAATCCCTGCCACAACCCAGTATGAGGTAGGGTCTGTTGTTACAGTTTTTTGTATGTGGCCTTTGTCGTGTTGAAACTTTCTTTATTGCCTAGTGTATTAAGTGGTTTTATCGTGAAAGGGAGTTGGATTTTGTCAATGCTTCTGTATCACTGGGTATTGCCGTGTGTCTTCTTTGGCTCTATTGGTTCAGTGAGACTCCTGGGTTGATTTCTGGACATTGAACCAGCCTTGCATTCCTGACGTGAACCTCACATGGTCACCAAGTATGACCCTTTCAGTGTGCGGCTGAATTCAGGTTTCTAGTCTCCTGTAAAGTACTTTCACATCTCATTCATAGGGGGTGTGGGTCTGCAGTTTTCTCTTTATTCGTGTGTGTATTTGGGAAAATGCAGAGATCTGGAGAGTACAGCCTGATTTTGTCTTGCTTCTACCCAGTTTCAACAATGAGGGAAACGGCCACATTCCTTGAGCCCTGGAATATAGTGGATGCTATATATGGCTCTTCCCCCTTATCTCCTCAGTCCACATTCTTCCTTATTAGTTCATTAAAGTAAGTGACAGCTCAGTGGTTGTTGTTAATATTTGGATTTTCTGTGTCCACAGAGGTCCTGGAAAGGGGGTGGGCTCAAAGCCCGGAGGGGTCTGAGTTCAAGTTCTGGTCCCTCCTCGGTGAGCTGGGGACGGACACATATCCTCTCCATCTTAGTCTCCTCCTTTGCCGAGGGGAGGCGATGATGCCTGCCTTGGAGGTCCTGTGAGTTCACTGGACAATCAGAAAGTGCCCAGCACCAGGCAGATGGTACACAGCTACTCTCCAGTGACTTTCCCGGCTCTTCAAATATGTCTGTGTTCTTCTAATGAAGGGCCCCTTCCACTTCAGATAATCACCTGACTGTGTCATTGACTGCTAAATCCAGTACTTCTTTGTTAAATGCCAGGGACTGTCCTGGGGTCTGGGCAGCAGAATGAACAAGGCAGACAAGACTGTGCTTTCCTATAGCTTTGAAGGATGAGGGGGTGGGCAGCCCCTGGACTTGCTGAGATCCTGTGTCTCTCCTCCCCCTGGGCCCTCCAGTCCTGACCTTGGCCTCTGCCCTTCCATGTACTGTTTGGGGAAAGTGCCTTTCTTCTCGTTCCCGTGGCTGCCTCCTGAGTGCAATACTTCTGGGGTGTTGTCAGGTGGGCTGCATCTACTCTGTGAGCTTGTATGGGGACTGTTAGTGATGAGGGCAGTTTGCCTAGAGGGTGCTGGGAACCCAGCAAAAATTCAGGCACCTGCCTGGACAAGAGCCCACAACCTGTCCTGCCTGGGAGAAGTTCTCCTGCTGCCATCATGCCTTGGCTCCCCTCTGGGACCTTGCCGATGCTGTTCCCTCTATCTGAAATGACCACCTGCTTTTTTCTGGTTGAGGCTTACTCAGTTTTCCAAAATTGACTCATCCAGGAGGCCTGGCCTACCCCTGAAATGGTCATGTGACAATACTGTCCCAGTGTTCCAAGCAACCCTGGAATGTCCTTGTGCTGGTGCCCAGGGCCCATGTCTTACCTGTCTCCCAGGTGTCACTGAGTGTCCTTGAGGGTGGGGGTTCAGGGTCCCTCATCTGCCTGCCCTCAGCACCCGGCACATGAAGGCAACTGGTAAATACCTCGGAATTCTATAACCTGTTTTCCCTGTCCCAGACCGTGACTTTAACAGTGACAACTACTTTTTGAAATGGACATCCCCGTGAAAATAAGATATGCAGAAGGAGAAATACACTTTAGCTTATAAACGTCCCAGGTCAAAGGAATGCATAGGAAGCCAAAAGCAACGTCTCTCCCTTAGAACTGGCAGGTGGGGGGAATGATGGCATCCATGCTGCCAGGGATGCCGTGGGGGGAGGACTCCACACACTCCTGCGTGGCCGCAGGCAGCGAGGGCCTGTACAGCCTCTTCGGAAAGAAGCCTGAGAATTTGTATCCGGCTCCTTTTAAAAGACATCATATGATGCCCTGAGTGTTTTCCTAGGAAAATAATTAAATATGGACCAAGATTTAGGCGCCAAGATGTCCTCTTACAACGTATTAAACAGAGACACCGCCTGTTAAGTGCTCAGAAGCAGAGAGTAGGATCAGAGCACGGTGGTGGCGCTAAGGAGTGGGTCTGCATTCCCGGAAGGGCGGCTCGGAGGTCCTGAGTGTGCATCTGGTTGAAGGCAGGTGGGAGGCTGGGGCGCGGCCTTCCTTCCGCACAGGCTTAGGGCTGCTGCTTCGGGTTCATGGCCTTGAGGCCCCTCTCTAAAAGTATGTCCTTCTCCACACAGGGCATGCTCCAGTAGATCCTGACACCGTCTCTCCCCGGCCGAGACATGCGTGCGACAGCCATGGCTGGCCTACGAGGGGATGCTACGGCCTGTCTCCTGTGGATGCTGCTGCTGTGGCCTGGGGACAGTGGCTGCCAGGCCCAGAGGGCAGGTGGGGCCACCGTAGAACGAGCCGGGGCT
>ML104045.1:35365-52426 GCA_003697995.1 Taxidea taxus jeffersonii | reverse complement strand
AGGACAAAAAGATCTGCTATGAATGAGTCAGAAAGCACACATCTCGTGCCAATCTAAAATGCCTCTCTCCATGAACCACAGAGAATTAGTTTTTGTTTTTGTTTTTTTATTAAATAATTCACCAGTTTTGCCTACTTCTTAAACTTCAGCATTTTATTAGCCGTTCAATGAATAAGAAGAATGCCGTGTGTTAGGAAAGGTTATAACACAAGGAAGCTTGAGTAAACACAACAAAACCCATGCACTAGTATAAACAAATCATCCTAACATTTAATTGGCCCAAGAACAGTAGAGCAATTTAATTTCAAGTTGTTTGGCCAACAACATGCAAAAGAAGATTCCAAAGTGAAGGAAGCATTGCTAAGAGATTCATTCAAAGTAGGAGCTGGGAGGATACTGAGGAAGACCCATGCACATTGCCTGTTTCCATTTTTATAACGTCCTGGACTTCTGACTTTTGCCAACTGCACCTCTGACCACCTTCTGGAACACATCTTTGTGCTCTGGACTGAAACAGAGATAATGTAACATCTATTAGCTAAATAGCCAAATGTGTGTTAGTCAGTTTAGCTCTGTTGGCACCAATCATAATTCCTGCAAAGCAAATTATGTAATCTAGTGGTTTTTGCCTCTATAAGCCTGCACTCTCCACTTGCCATTTGAGAACATTTTCAATTTTCATCCACTCTATATCTCCCAGATTGCAATCCCTAAAGCCCTAAATAAACACCTTTGGTTGTTTTATAGTTTCTTCTTCTTGGTCAGCAAACCCAACACAGCACATAAAAAAGGCTAGCTCTCAGCAATCCTGGGGAGCAAGCAGTGTCAGCTGTGTGAATAGTACTTTTTCAGTAAGGAGAGATTCACCATAGCCTATTACTTCCTGAAAGTGGAAGCCCATGTTTCACAAGATGTTGGTAGCATAGAAAAAAACAATATAAAAAATTATTTTGGCGGACACCTGGGTGGCTCAGTTGGTTAAGCAGCTGCCTTCGGCTCAGGTCATGATCCCAGCGTCCTGGGATAGAGTCCCACATCGGGCTCCTTGCTCGGCAGGGAGCCTGCTTCTCCCTCTGCCTCTGCCTGCCTGTCTGCCTGTGCTCTCTCTCTAACAAATAAATAAATAAAATCTTTAAAAAAATTATTTTGGTATCTTCATAGCATTTAGTGGGGAAAAGCTCTGGCTATCTTATTTGGAAATATGTCCCAAGTTCAAAATGAACGCTTAATCCAAGGAAAATGTTTCCCCTAATCTGCACTCTAATACTATTTTTGCATTCCACTCACCACATACTATTTTATATTTTTTTAAAGATTTTATTTACTTATTTGAGATAGAGTGAGCACGAACAGGGAGCATTGAGCAGGGACCCCAACATGGGGGCCTTGATTCAAGGACCCCGAGATCATGAGGTGGGCCAAAGGCAGATGCTTAACTGACTGAGCCACCCAGGCATCCCTCTATTTTATATTTTAAATATATGTTTATGTACCTGTTTTATGTGTTTTATTAATAGTCAGGCTCTGGAATTCAGTATAACATCTAGTAAGCACAGGATCTTATTGCACAGAATTCATATAAATAATGTAAAAGGTTACACAACACTTAGAGAAAGACCAAAGGTGTAAGAGAACAATTTATGTTAGAAATACTTTAAAATGGAAATGTTCATCAAATATAAGTTTTAGCAATAACAAAAAATTAGGTTCTATAACTTTTGCAAGCTGTTCAGATGCCCAAGGTTATAACTGTGCATGTGAATTTTAAATTTTATTAAAACCAAAGAGTAAACGGTCTTTAAGCTTTTTAAACTACATTTACTATTTAATTTTTTTCACTATTGTCTATGCATAACTATTTAAGTGTGCATCTATTTATGAAGCATTAAATCTTCTCCGAGTAATTTCCCACTTTTTATGCTCTTCAAGCACTACCTGTGTTGTATTTTTTTTTCTGTGAAAATTAAGAAAGGGGAAATTCACTATAGTACAGTTCCAAGGCTAGAAGGGCCATAGCACTCAATGTCAATTACAGAAGAACTGTCAGTTACAAAACACAACAGAAGAATGGTCTACTGGAGAGGATCGTCAATTACAAGTCACAACAGAAAAAGATATACATTGCATCTCCTACAAGAAATTGATGACCACTGGGACTCTCCATCATTACCCTGAAAGCTTGATTTTCTCCAATGGACTTTCCTTCAAAGCAAACCCCTCCCAGCTTTCTCCTCCTTCTCCATAAAATAACATTCCTGTCCTTTGTTGGACTTGCCTAGGGTTTTGCTATAACTTTCTTGTCCAGAATTACCATTCTCTGTTCTCAAATAAACCCATTTTTTCAGGTAACATAATCAAGAGTTTTATTTTTAAGGTTAATATTTCCAAACAAAGTGATGAAATAACATTTCTGGCTCAGAAAATATGTTATATACAGAAAGTAAAGTATAGTTTAAACATATTCTATTTCCACAGGTAAAAAAGCACAAAGATTCATCTAGTTTGGGGCTTAGATTACATATTAGACTCACATCTGATATGGGGCTGGTGTATGACTTATTAGGCAAATGGGTTCTTGAAAATCTGTCTGAACAACTTAAAAGTAGACCAAATTTGACTATAGGATTTCTCCTTCCAGGGCCTTGAGGACATTTCCTCCTGAGCATCCTCTGGAAACCTACAGATACCATATTTTCTTTCCCTTATTACCTAGTTTTGACACCAAGTCAGGGAAGAATTTCAGACCATTCACAGTGAGTTTTAGGCACCACCCATATGCCAGCTATGGTGATAATTGTTATAGTTTTCTCATTTCTTTTTCACACCAATTCTGAATAACTACTTTACCTTATTTCCCTAAAGGGAAAATTAAAAGCCTTATAGAAAAAATAACTTCCCTATGGACAGTCAGCCAGCCACTGGCAAGGGTTAGTCCTGCTCTGTCTGACCCTAATGGCCTTGTTTTCATTAGATAGTAAACTGCCTAAAGCCTCTCCTAACAAATGAGTTTTGCATATTAACCAATTAGCAAATTCTTTTTTTTTTAAGATTTTATTTATTTGACAGACAGAGATCACAAGTAGGCAGAGAGAGAAGAGGAAGCAGACTCCCCGCTGAGCGAAGAGCCCAATGCGGGGCTCAATCCCGGGACCCCAGGATCATGACCTGAGCCGAAGGCAGAGGCTTTAACCCACTGAGCCACCCAGGCGCCCCCCAATTAGCAAATTCTTAAAGAAGTAAAACAAGCTGTGTGGTGAAATGTCAAACAATCACCAAGAGATGAAAATACATATTTTGGGAGAAAGGCTCTGAATTCACACTTTGCTGGCAACTTTTTATTACACATGCATGCCAAGTGTGCACATACATTATACAGACATACACACCAAAAAGCAATCCTGAACTTGCTACAGTACTATTTATCACAAAAGAGGGATTCATTTCATATCCATATTCATTTCATATTCAGATGATATCACAGGGCCGATATCATCTAAGCAGTTTAGAATATGGATTTACAGTTGACCCTTGAACAACACGGGTTTGAAATATGCAGGTCCACTTATACATGAAATTTTTTTTCAATAAGTAACAGTACAGTACTGTAAGTGTATTTTTCTCTTCCTTATGACTTTCTTAGTAACATTTTCTTTTCTCTAATTTACTTTATTGTAAGAATAGAATATATAATACATATAACATACAGAATACATGTTAATTAACTGTTTATGTTATCAGTAAGGCTTCTGGTCAACAGTAGACTCACAACTAGTAGTTAAGTTTTGGGGGAGTCAAAAGTTATATGTCAATTTTCCACTGTGCAAGGAGACTGGTGCCCTTAGCCCCCATGTTGTTCATGGGTCAACTGTCTACGTTTTCTGCACCTACATTTATATATAGCTTTCCTAATTTTCTTTGCGAATAATACACATCTGTCATGTCAATATTCTGTACACAAGGTGACAATACCATTTTCTTTACTAATAAAGGATCTCAAATTCATATGATTAACTTCTCACATCACACTAAAAATAAAACTTCATGCACTTATTAGGATTATTTTACTTATACTTTTATATGAAATATTTTAAATTTCCCTCATCCGATATGGACACATTTAAAGCATCTTTGCTATATTTGGAGTTGTGTTAAATGGAGCTTCTATAACTTTATTGGAGCAACTGAGAACATAATTTGTGCCATTCTAGAAGAAATTTATATATATATATATACACACACACACATATATGTATAAATGTTATTTAGAAGTGTATAAACTTGTTAATATAGTGTAAAGTACATAAACAAAGTTGATAAACTGTGACCCACAAAAAACTCTTTTTCCCATAATAAAATTTTGGTTAAGTTTGGCCAGAAACTGGCTATTCAATTTTTAATTCAATGTTTTCCCTCAGATGCATTCCACTCAGTTTCCCAGAGCAGAAAGCATACTTGAGGACAATACTGGCTTTATTATGCATATTTGTGTTATTTATGTTCATATTCATTGTGCTAACCAATGGAGCAATTACAGATTAATTCTAATATAATATTCTTTAATGAACCCATATTAATTAGAAGGGTCCAACATTAAGCGATCTTCAGAAATGGCTGCAGGTGAAAAAATGTCAGGCTTCCTAATTTAGAACCTTCCAGTAGAGCAAGTATCTAAAACACAACCTAGTCAGATCAAATCTCTACTGGCTTATAACTTTAACTGGGTAAATGAAGAAGAAAAGTGTACATAAGAAGGGTAGCAGTTTTTAAAATATACCTCAAATATATTGCAATTAATCCATTCAGAACACTTGGAAGATGTTAACATCCATGCATCTAAGGTTTAGTAGTGAAACAGTTCCTCTGTGTATCTTCCATAAAGCTGTCCCAATAATAGTACTCAATTCACGTAGAGTTGGGATTTTTAAAAGATTGTATCTATAAGGTTTAGCTCAACATCTCCTTACACAGTAGGTGTTTCAGGAGTTAAATATTATTATCATCATCATCATTTGGTAGTTACAAAGTGGACTCTCCTCCAATTGGTAGGTTAACTAAAAATTTATTTACTAAAAACTCATTTAGGAAAAAAAAAGCATATACATTAAAAAAATAGTCTTAGTAAGGCTGATCCATCTTCCTGGTATGTTATTTCTTGTTTTATTTTCTTTTTTAGTTCTCTTTTATAACTCCACGGCCATCAAAAATGACAAGTACATGTATTTTATTTGTCTTGACTTCTCAGGAATAGATCCTGAATTAATATGAAATGATACAATTGAGAATATAAAAAAATAACATTTGACTTAGAAGTGCCTTTAATTCCTATCAAAATAATGATTTTAACCATTCTATGATAATGTACAGTTATTTAAAATAAATGTAGCATTTGAAATGCATGAATATTTTAAGAATAATTCTGGTTACCTAGATCAATGGCTCCCTCAAGTACTGAGGGGTTTCCAAGGTAAACCTAACGTGTTTGACAAGCCCAAGCCAACCAGACAGGATGTTTGACAGTAGAGTAGCCTGGTGCAATATGAATTGTGGGGTATGCAAATATACTCTAAGCAAAACTGTAACTGGGTCTTTCCAATATCTAGGCCAGCCTGCAATGGGAGTAGGAACAGGGGCTGAGGTGGGGTGAGGTTAATTGTGAGAGGAGAGAAGGAAGAGGACAAATGCACTTTGAAAAAACAACTCCAGTGATTTTAATGGACAACCTCCAACCCTCAACTGCATTCCTCCCCAGCACAGGTGAGAACTACCGGATTTCAAAGGAGTCTAATAAAAATCCTATCTTCCTCGCCTGACTTATGAATTGGGAAATAAGACCAAACTTCACATTTACTATTGATAAAACTGGAACTGAAAAATGTAGCTGAGATCTGCCAGCAACTGGGCTTCCCGAGGCTGACCCCAGAACTGACGGATTAACCATCTCCACACTGAGAGCAAAGGAAGAGTCTGAGCGTCCACCTTTTGAGCTGGGTTTTGAAATTAGAGTGGAGGACCCAAGAACATAAAGAGTAAAACATTGTTCCTCCTTCAAATCTCACCAAGAAAGAAGTCATTCTGCCTCTCCTAGGAGGAGTGATCAGGACACTAAAATTTCAGTCTATGACCAATAAGCACATGCATTGAAATATTATCACTAAAATATATTTGATTCTGACTTTTGAAGCAGACAATAAAATATGATGGGGTATTACTGTCAAGTTTGATAGAAGAAAAAAGTGAATGTCTGTGCACTCTCTGCTCCTCCTTTGATGCACTGCGAAAATTCCCAGATTACCTGGTTCCCGGCAATAAAGTCTGAATTAGCTATTTAGAAGTTTTATTTTAATAGTATCTGCTTATACACTTCTGTTACTTTATAAAATTTCCGAGACAGGCAATTTATTACTTATCTAGACACTGGACTAACATGACCAAAAAAAAAAAATCTATTATTATAATGCTGTTAATGCTTTAAACTCTTGTTCCTTCTTCCCCACCTGCCAGTGTTGTTTTGAGGCTAGAATTACTTTAACTGAGGAAACTTTCTGCTTGAGGCATGCTTGAATTTCTAAACATTCTTCTCTATGTTTCTCCGGCTAATTACTGAGTCTGCTTTAAGTACAATATAATGGGCTAAACAGTGACTTCTTTACTTTGGAAGTTGTCACACAAATGGGTAACTGAAACCCCACTGGTATTCTAAAATTTGCAACTAAGTAGCCATAACATGAAAACAGCAATTTTAAGAGAATGGACTGCAAGTTTCCCCATTTGTACACACACTTGTCCAAAGCCTTATAAACACGACCTTATCTAGCACTTAAAGCTACATACTGTCCACTAGGTAGTCATGAATGACATATGACTTCTTAAATTTAAATTAATTAAAACTAAATAGAGTTGGGACGCCTGGGTGACTCAGTTGGTTAAGCGGCTACCTTCGGCTCAGGTCATGATCCCAGCATCCTGGAATCGAGTCCCACATTGGGCTCCTTGCTCGGCAGGGAGCCTGCTTCTCCCTCTGCCTCTGCCTGCCTCTCTGTCTGCCTGTGCTTGCGCTCTCGCTCTCTCTAACAAATAAATAAATAAACTCTTTAAAAAAAAAAAAACTAAATAGAGTTTAAAAGTCACTTCCTCAGTTGCAGTAGCCTTACTTAAAGTGCTCAAAAGTCAAATGTGGTTTGCAACTATCCTATTGGACAGTAAATATATAGAACATATTCATCATCAAAGTAAGTTCTAGTCCACACCACTGATTTTAAAGCATCACAGCTGAAATAACCTAGTTGTTAAATGACAGACCTGAAGGAGTTCAACTCACATGCCTCTAAATGATTTAATGCTCTTACATATAGAGAAGAGTGGATATAATCTGACAAGCTAGGTGAATAATAAAGCATTTCTAATTTAAATTTTATTAGTCTCTTTAAAAGGAGGAAATGGTGAACTTGCATGCTGCTATCGGCAGTCACCACACACTACATACATATATATATATATATAAAGAGAGAGAGAGAGAAAGAGGGAGAGAGAGACTGAGTCTTTGTTGACTCCTAAGACAATTTCTTTATGGGTGAAACTGTAAAAATATGTTACTGGATTGCTTGGTACAAAAATAACTTACAGTTATTGCCTACTGACTATTTCTTAGGTCAGATACATATTATTCACATATTTGGTGCACCATGTCTGTGTATATCAAATACTATACATAGACAGAAATGGAGCTAGATATATGTTGAAGAATAATTAACTGGAGAGTGGCAGGTCATTTCATATTCATTGTACACAAATGAGTGGACTAATGCAATTTTTACATCAGAACAATGCCACTATTGGGGAAGAGCCCAAAGAACATTAAATGCAAAAATTTCTAATATAAGCTGATATGCATGTATGTTTGGATGTCAATCAAGATGTTTTCATCAATCACTTCTCTGAAAGTGATGCATCCTTTCTGAATAGTATAAAACTCTCCCTTTATACCTCTTTTGACATAACATGTGCTATATCAAAGACTCACAGTCTTTTGTAAGTAAGCACTCTAGCTTGCTCATCTTTGCAATCTTTCTGAATGCTGAGTACATGTTCTATCTACGTTGGGTTTCTTCTTTTCATTGCTTTGGTACAAGAGCTGGTCCAGTACTTTTAACCAGCCATAAAAACAAAGAGTACTAAACTCAGAGCACAAACAAAGAGTTTCAAAACAAAGCAAAACAACAAAATCAGCCGTGATAAGGCAAAATAATGCAGCTTTGAACTTCGGCTGAAGTTGAAATTGCAGTACCACAACTTCTACAGGTTTTGAAGCTTCCAAACTTCCCACTGACAGCATTCATAGAGAAGAACCGTGCTTGTAAAGCACACCAAAAAGAATAAAACAGCCATTCCTGGTGGTTACATGAGACCCATCCAGGGGCTCTAGCTTCCCTAGGCCTCTCTATGCATGCTGAAAGGCCTAAAGATTCTGGCACAAAGACAGGAATGGAAATCTCTGGGTTAGATGTATTAATATAATCTCTGACCTCAGTGTCTGAGTTTTAAATATATATATAGTAAGACTTCCTCTGTGAACCCACTGAGATGGCTGAAAAGTATATATGTAAAACATCTAGCATTTGTTAGACTCTAAGTAGACACTCATAAATAGTACCTAATAATTTTAGTACCTAATAATAATAATATTCAAAACACAAGTCACATGAATAAAAACAGTACTCCTCATGGAATAGTGATCACTTGTATTGTCATCAGTATGAAGTAGGCTGCTAAGAGAGGGCAGGCTGATTGATTTTTTTGAATGAGTAAGCAAAGAGCTTGAAGTATTTTAAAGCTAATAGTAATAATTTCATAGGTAAATCAAAGGCTTCTCTAAAACCACATATCAAGTGAAGGGCGAAAGTAGCCATGAATCAGGGCTATGTATTCAATCAGAATATGCATAAGGAGGTAGACAGAGAAACAGTGCTCAAGCTTTATACTGGCAGAGACAGAATCTCAGAATGACTGGAAATTTCAGCTCTCAAGAGACCACACAGCACAACTTACAGATGAGTAGGTACTTTCTTGTACTCAGATGGAGCATAAGGGACCACACTGCTCTTTTCAAGCCTGGTACTGACATTTAAAAGGCTGTCGATTTTATGTTTTGTTTTCTTTGACAAACTCAGCCATCTGATTGGACACTTTTCCCCACACAGTCAATATCTGAACAGGCTTTCAACACTGATACTAAATGTGATTGCAATTTCACTTATTACTTTGTCAGCCACAGATGCTCCACTCTCCACGGTGGAGCATGATTGATCCACAGATTGATCTGTTGCTGTCCTCATCACAGCATATGGCCATCCACTTGATTCTGCTGGCCGAAACCTTTCTTCACATCTTGGCCGTGAAAGAGGCCCTGACAAAGTGTTCTCAGGAAATTCTGAGATGGATGTACATACCATCCTTGGCTTAATGCTGATGTTGAGATCTAGAGATAAATACTAGAGAATGGAATGAATTAGGACCTAACAGTGCCTGTATCAAGACAACCAAGGCACCAAATAAATGCCAGCTTTTAGAAACAAGTGAATTATCAAGAAGCTAATATCAATGTTTTATCAAACTACTAATCACTGTTTTGGATTGAAGAGGTAAGTATTAATTGCTCTCAGTTTCTGAATTAGAACCATAGCAGTTAAGATACTGTGGCCTATTCAAGGACAGGGGGAACAACAGTATGATATACAGTATACCATATAAAACAATATTGTTAACACATGCAAAGACAAATGAAAATTAAAGTATTCCATGCAGTTAAAGTCTCTAAATTTTAAAGGTAACACATTGAGTTCTCCTTTTCCCAGTGTATCATGCTAAATCAATACAGTATATTCTCTTTTCTCAAAAGAAATGGAAAGATTACTGATTCTAAATGAATAATAAAAATTTTTTAAATTTCTTAAATTTGCCTTCTAAGTTTGTAAATCATAAAGATCCACCTAAATGTAAGTACATTTCAGCTAACAGATATATTTTACGTGCTTACAACCACTCTTCCTCCTTCTGCAAGTAACGATGAGATAGCGGAAGAACTTAAGTGCCTTCTGCCTAAAATGCCATATGCTTTGTCTCACAATTTTTGTATATATTTATTTAAAATTGATAAGATTAGCAAATACATTTGGCTCTTAAGTGTCAAAAGCAATTTTAAAGAAAATAAGAGTCAAATCCCACATTATGGCTTGCATGTAGAATAAAGTCTGAGGAGAGAATGAAACAATCAAAGGCAGTGGCTTTCAAGGCTTTTGGAGCAGTGAACATGAATTCCCCCAGCAGTTCACGGTTGGATATTTGTGTTCGCCCTGTCTGGGTCAGGCTGCCTGAGTCATATCATCATTCTAATCAAGACAATGTAAAGTATGTGTAGGCAAAGCTGCACACATTTGTCACCTAAAGTTTAAATATAACTATCATTACCGAACATCCCCAATACTGAAAATTAAGTTCAGTCACTTACTTCTAGCATACTTCAATACAACAAATATTTGAAGATTAGTTAAATGAGCAAATCATTTGAAATTCTGGTCACCCCCCGCCATGACTTGCCAAATTCAATGATCTTGATGTCTAAATCCATACATTTAACATGACTTACCACATGGTCTCATTAACTCCCAACCTCCTTTCCCACCACTCAGACCTTCATGTTCATTATTTGAACTTTATTTCACCATCCTTAACCCCTTCACAGATCCCTAGACTCTTTATTAAATACATGTAAGATCTAGTCCTTAACAATCATTCTTCTCCATTCTTCCATCTTACTTTTTTCAATACTCAGACACCCAAAGGATCCCGCCCCCCAATATTAATCACAAATTCTTTCCACTTTTCATGTAATTTTCTTGACTCTGTCCCCTTAGCAAACAGCATTTATTTATACATACAACACACCAAAGCATAGGTATCAGACTTGGCCAAATGACTTGCCTTAGCCAATGAACTTGATGAGCACAAGAAAGGCAGGTCCCAAGTAGGGGCTGCCCCTTCTGATTAGTTCCCAAAATAAAGAGAGCATTGGGCAGAATCACAGTCAAACTTCAGCCAACATGTACTGGAGAAATAAGCTCGTGTTGTTGTAAACTGCTGAAATTTGGGGATTATCTGTTAGGATAGCATAATTTAGAGAAAACTAGTACATTATTGCACAGGTTTATGGTGATAACTAAATGTAATTTAAATGGAGATAAGCACTATGATAGTGACACAGGAAATGTTCAATCAATGTGAGTTACTGTCAAGTTGGCAACCTTCCAGAGGTATCTGTTTCATATTTCCACATTCTTCAAAGAGAACTGTGTTGTCTAAATAGTAATTCCTGGTATGCTTAGAAGATTGGCAGGCACTTAGTAAATATGTATTAAATAAAATCTAAGGAGAAAGTAACAAAAAGTAACCTGACCAGAGCCACAGCAGGAAGAACAATAACATTTAGAGGCAGGAGGGAAGAAAGAATGAGGACACCACTTTTTTATTCAATAAATATTTGTTGAGCATTTTAACTGTGAGTCAAACACAGTGATGTGCATTAAGGAGACAACTGTGAATGGAGCAATCGTGCCTTCATTGAGATGAGGAACTAATAAAAAGTAAGCAGCAATTATAGCAAAATAAGTCAATCAGAGAAAGACAATTATCATATGATCTCCCTGATATAAGGAAGTTGAGAGGCAACATGGGGGACTCAGGGGGCAGGAAAGGAATAAATGAAACAAGATGGGATAGGGAGGGAGACAAACCATAGGAGACTCTTAATGTTACAAAACAAACTGAGGGTGGCCAGCGTGGGGGGTTGGTTTATGGACACTGGGGAAGGTATGTGCTATGGTGAGTGCTGTGAAGTAATTATTAAACCTGATGATTCACAGACCTGTACCCCTGGGGCTAATAATACATTATATGTTAATAAAAAAATAAAAAATTAAAAAAAATAAGTGACAAAGGAAAAAAAAGTAAGCAGCAATTATTTGCATCCTTCCGTATGGGAAAATAGTGACTTAGAAACCCACTTAGAAGGGGTCAAGGAAGTTTTCTTCAGGTTGTGGCCTCAAGAATAAATGGGAGATAGGTAGATGAGGGAGAGAAAATATAGCTATGGAAAGAATGTTCCACGCAAAGCAAAGAGCTAACGGTTATTATTTCCCAGAGAAAACAGGTAAAACCATCTGTTGTCACTAAAAGGGTGAAGGAAATAAAGCTGATCCTCAGGAAGTTATATAAGGCCTGATGTCTCGTACAGAGAGCAAGAGAGGAAGCTGACTGAGAACTGAGAGAGTTTTCTAGGCACTATTGCTGGTTTATTGGAAAGCAGAGCATGAGAGTGGCACTGATCTACCGAGTGGTATGATTTTCGAAAGCGGCACTCAAACTGGGTTTTAGTCACAGAGAAGCAGGCAGGTGGTTCGTGCCAGCCTCGCTTCTGATGCCAGATGGTTGTACGGAAGCCAACAAGGAACTGGAATTGTTGAGACTGGATGGACGTGGCTGCTGCTGATGACCATGACGTTTAAGTCAGAAAACTAAAGGAGGTGCTTCCACTCCCAGATACGGCAAAGGAGAGGTCTCAAGGGACTAGAGGTCTCAGCGAAGCTGAAGCATTTTTTTAATTTTTCTTTAAATTTTTAAACTTAGGTTCTGTATCCTATCCCATCTGACAAGAGTGGCTGTTGACCAGTATCATTAGGATGTATCAGACACTGCTCTCTGCAACCACCAAACACAGGCAGGACTTAAGTGATCTAAGAGATTATCGTTACTTTACTTACATAAAGGGATAGCACTTCTGTTTATTTCAAGTGCATTCACATTCATTCCAAATACCTCATTTTACTGTCATTACAATGTTGTAAGTAACAGAGGAGCAGGATTAATATCTCCATTTTGTAGTTGGAAAAAACGAAGGTTTAGGCAAATTTTAAAATTTGCCCAAGGTCCCAAGGTGTATTTGTGATCGATCACAGGTAGAATCCAGTGTATTACTCTTTTATATATGCCTCCTAAGCAGGAATCTATGAAGAAAAATCAGAGGATGATTCATACAACAAAACCCTAGTATAAACTGAAACTGCCCATCACCTCAAACATGTCCCAAACCAGAAGCCAATGGCTGGCTTCCGGTCACTCCTGGGAGAACTGTGTTCACAGTCATTGTATCTTCAGTAAGTTACTAATCTATGTCAGTTTTAACACCCTTTCTTAGGTACTGATTTTGCCTTAACGTCTACTCTTATGAGACAAATATTGTTTTAATTTAATCATTGTAAACTTGATTTTTTTTAAGATTTTTTTTAATTTATTTGAGGGAGAGAGCACAAGAGAAAGCAAGTATGAGCAGGGGAGAAGGAAAGAGGGAGATGAGTAGAAGGTTCCCTGCTGAGCAAGGAGACCCATGCAGGGCTCAATCCCAGGACCATGGATCATGTCCTGAGCTGAAGCAGACACTTAAACTGACTGAGCCACCAGGCACCCCTAACTACTGTAAACTTTAAAAAATGTGCCTACAATCTTTAAAGTAAAAGATCTTTGTTCCTTTTGTTTGAGAGATCTTTTTATTCACCCTTAAGAAAAAAAGAGTCTATATATTTTATCAAATTATAAGGATATAAATAGAACCAAGGGGTTGGTTCCAAGACCTGAAAATAAATAAATATTCTTATAACCAATCAGTTGAAAAAAGCTCCAGGCTATGAAATAGATGGTAAACAACTTTCCTACGTGCTTCTAATTTTAAATTAAAATTGAGGTCACACTGAACTGGTAGAAGTCAAAACCCAATTTAGTTCCTTTGATCTCAAACTGGGAAATATACACTTTAGCTTCTTTTTTTTTTTTTTTAAGATTTTATTTATTTATTTGACAGACAGAGATCACAAGTAGGCAGAGAGGCAGGTAGAGAGAGAGGAGGAAGCAGGCTCCCCGCTGAGCAGAGAGCCCGATGTGGGGCTCGATCCCAGAACCCTGGGATCATGACCCAAGCCCAAGGGAGAGGCTTTAACCCACTGAGCCACCAAGGTGCCCCTCAGCTTATCTTCTTGACACCTAATAAATGCTTTTCAGATAAAACAAAGACTATACCACAGAGAAACAAGTAGACAATATGGCAGGCATCATATAAGACTGTTTTCAAACACAGGGTAAGTTGGCTTTGTACAGATTCATTTTACCTTTGCCCATATAGCCATTTCTATTAGAGTCATAATTAAATGGAACTCTCATTTAGGCCTGTTTCAACCATTACCTTAGCAAGTGAAATTAAACAAATCACTCAAACTGCAATTTTTTTTTTGTTTCCTTGCTTGTGCAGTTGAGTGTAATTTACTTGCTCTGACCAACTTATAAGTCCCCTAAATTAGATTATTTCCCAAGATTTTGTTTCTAATCATAGCTAAAAACCTCTAAGCTATGTCTCTTGAAATTTATGTTTCCTTTCTCAACAACAGGTTACAGTATAATTGTTCCTGAGATCAGTTTTTGTTATCTTGAAATTATTTATTTTGAAGCACAGTAGTTGTCTCTATTAAAATTTGGTTAAAACTTCTTATATTTGCATCAAGAGTAGAGTCATAGAACACAGATAACTAAACAATGTGTAAGTTAAAAAAATTCATTAACTTCTGGGTGCAAGATTCTTTACTGCACTAAAAGATTTGTATAACAATGTTTCACTTAGTCTCCTATTAAAACTTATATTAGGCTGTACCTCCTAATAACATACAAATGGTGATATTCATAATATCACCAAAAGCAATAAGTAATGTTACACAATATTTAATATTTATTTTCAGGTATTAAATAGGGTCAACTGTAGTTTC
Organism: Taxidea taxus jeffersonii; assembly: GCA_003697995.1. Lineage (NCBI taxonomy): Eukaryota > Metazoa > Chordata > Mammalia > Carnivora > Mustelidae > Taxidea > Taxidea taxus. Next base: position 37,568 of record ML104045.1, on the reverse strand, counting down.
TAACTATCAAAATTGTTCAATGACTTTTGACTATTAAATAAAATTGATTGAAGAGATGAATATATGAGAAGAAACATACATACATTTATACTTAATATTTCTAAGCTCCATTCCTTCTTCTTCAGCTTCAATGCCTTAAAATAAGCCACCTTCACTTATTATCTGGATTACTGAAATGTCTAACTATCCCCCTTTCTCTAATCTTACCATTCTCCAATCTTACCCCACATGTTATCAGAGTTAGCTGTCTAATAGGCTTACTAGACTATCATTTTTCTGCTTTTCAGCCTTCACTTCTGCTTGATAATTTGCAGAATAAAGGAAAAATCCCTCAGTGTCTACTTCTAAGTCCTTAGGACTTAGCCTCTGCCCTTTCTTCAACCCCAGGCTCCTCTGCTAGCCTTATACAGCTAATCACAGGAACCCAGGACCTGAGACAGAGTTTTAAGTCTCTGTAATTCCAATACACTGTTCCAATTCCTCACTCTAGAATCCTTTCTTGCTCTTCATTGGTACAACTGAGTTCACCATACTTAAAGCTTTGTTCAAGTGTACTTTGCCTCTCAGTCTGAGGAATGAGTCTGCATGGCAGCTAGAATGTTCTTATAAAAGAATGTAAACCTAATCACATTATTTTTATTTTTTTAAGTAGGGTCCACACCCAGTGGGGGTTTGAACTCACCACCCCAGGATCAAGTCATGTGTTCTACCAACTGAGCCAGCCAGAGCCTCCCTACCCCAACCTGATCACATTATTAAAAAGAGAGTCCAGAGTCACCCTCTGAATTCCTGGGAGCCTCCGTGGGCCCTACCTGAGCTTGTCCAAGCCAGGACTCCAGCCTTACCTACCCAGCAACGTTGTTCTTCTTGCCCACTATGCCACCTGCCATTGTTGGGGGAAGGAAACCCGAACTCTTCCTCAGCTTTAATATACTCTCTCCCATCTGTCTCAAGTGCTCTTCTTCCTACCTGTGCCTTCGTTCATCCCCAGATCTTTTATGACACTTCCTCAGAAAGTCATTCACCTTACTCATTTTTTAAGAAAATTCACCTCTCATAGCCTCACATATTTTGCTTTTCTTTCATAGTATTATCAAAATTTATCGTTACTTTTACTTACTTACATGACTATTTGTTTAATATCTGTCTCTACATCTTCCATAAGTTCCATAAGCTCCAAGACTATGCTGGTTTTGCTCATCACTCTAGACTTAGTAATTTATAGTGTAGGCTCAGAGATATTTGTTAAAGGAGCTGAAAGACTCTTACTAAGCATCATTGTTCTGGAGGATTCATGATTTTATTTGACTTTCTAACAATAAAGAATTATAGAGTGCAGAACTGCCTATAGTGGGTTCTCACTAAATATTAGATAAATCAATGGGCAGTTTTCAAAGATGAATCAAAAATCCTGATATTTAAACTATGCAGACCAACATTAACCTTCCTTTGATTCTCTAGAGATAGTGAAGAACCTCGTATCGCTTTAGACTTCCATCTTAAAAAGAAAAATGACCATAAAGTGATATACCACCCCATCCTCCCCCTCTTCAGGAATGAAGACTCATTCCACAATCTGGTGGGAGTGTTGCAAGAAGACCCTCCCTTGTGAGCTCACTTTAGGGGGATCACTGCTGAAGGAAGCCACTGTTTCAGGTCCACCTTCTTTCCTGGGACATCCTGCATTTGGGTGTCTAAAGGCCCAACCCCTTTACCCCACCTTGAGACAATGCTGAAAAGCCATCCCACCTCCAGAGCTCTCCACGGGGTCCACGGAGGCTGGCACTGGGATAGGATCATCATTCAGCCTCTCCCTCTACCCACTCATACTTTTCATCCCTTCCTTTTTAAAGCATTGATTTTAACAGCCAGTGTTAACAGACATCCTGCATGCTAAACTCCATCTCAGGGTCTGTTTCACAGCAAACTCCTCTGTGACAAGAAAAAACATTAGTGTTTTATGTGGATAAAAATGGTAGAAAAAGAACATGTGACATGTCAGTTTGTGAAGATGTCTAGATTATTACTAAAGAACTTTTAAGCTCTTAGCAGGTACCAGAAGTTTATTTCAAAAGCATTCTATCAATAGCAATTCTGATTCATTTGAGCTGCCTGGATGTTTATAGATATGTTGATAATATTGTCCAGGTTTCTTTAATATTAAGCATTGTGGTCTGTATTTGCCTGAAGAGAATAAATACAT
>ML104045.1:24490-34965 GCA_003697995.1 Taxidea taxus jeffersonii | reverse complement strand
TTTGAAGATGGTTTTATGTCAAGGGAGGAAAAAATAGACAGTAAATATGCCATATGTGTACCACACCACAGTGATTTGTTTACCTTTCTAGAAAATGAAAGGTCACCCTTATAAAGGCATTAATGTTGTGGGATAAAGATATAACTAGTTCCAGAATAAGAAGGGATACCTTATACAAAAGAAAAAAAGGTATAAATGTTTATTATTATAATAAAAGAATTATCTAACTGACTTTGGCAGTTGTTTTTCAGCAAGCTAGCTAAGCTAAAATTTAACTCTTATTAGTTTCTGTTTTGTACCTTAATTATGCATATTTTGTAGTTAAGCAATTAAAATTAAGCACATACTCTTCTAAAGGAATATATACTCTTCTTCCTCTGCAGCTCATTAGAAAATGTCTACCTGGGAAGAACAAGTTCCCCTTGAGGCATTTGGGCTGCTCAAACTTTATTGTGCACACAAATCACCCAAAGGATCTCATTAAAATGCAGATTCAAAGTCAGGGGGTCTGTGGTGAGACCTGAGAGCCTACATTTCTAACAAGCACCCTGATCCTGACAAGTCCCTGGACCATAATCTGAGAAGCCAGGGTATAAAAAAATACAAGAACATGTGACTAGGAATCACAGAATGTGATCTAGATAGAAAGCAGTATTTCTGATACACTGCTCAGTGGGGAAAAAAGGATATATGCCATTTTTTGAAGGAAAAAATTACACATACACAGCAAGCATATTTTTTTTAAAAGTTACTTAGCCACTTAACTGTAATTTATAAAATGCATATACCAGAAACCTAGTCAACTTTAATGAGTAGTGGGAAGCAAATGAAAACAACTTCTCTAATGTAAACCCCCGAATTTTACATTTTTATTAGTACGAATTACATGGGGCAATGAATAGCTTCCATAATTTTTTTTTAAAGATTTTATTCATTTATTTGACAGACAGAGATCACAAGTAGGCAGAGAGGCAGGCAGAGAGAGAGGAAGGGAAGCAGGCTCCCCGCTGATCCATTTGTTCACCCATTCCTTAAGGCAACCATGACAAATAGGTCCCATTATGCCCACTCAACAAATCAAACAGAAACATTAAGTAACTGCTCTTGGTCACAGAGCAAGACCACTCTGCTGTCTTTTGTAAAGAAATGGAAAAATTCTTTAACTACTTCTCAACCCTCCTTACACAAAGGAATCTCCTAGAGAGCTTTTAAAAATACTAATTCTTGGGGACAGCTGGGTGGTTCAGTTGGTTAAGCCTTGAACTCTTGATCTCTGGGTCAGTCCTGAGTTCCTTCCCTGCATGGGGTTTCACCTTAAGCTTACTTAAAAAATATTAATAATTCTTGGGTCCAACCTTACAGGGCTTCCAACATCAACACCGTTGGTGTTTGATGTTCACATACAGAATGCAGAAGTTTCTCTGGTGATTCTAACATGTGTCAAAACTGGGAACCAGCATTCTGGAGCATCTGAATTAACTCAGTTTTCATCTACTCATTTCTTGGTATAAGCATTTCTCATTCATTTTTGATTTCACTAGGAAAGTAGAAGCCATCAAATAGGCACTTCCTAAACTTGTCACCATTCTAACCTAGATCCTTAGCTTATCCACTTCCTCTCCACTTCTACCATGACTGACATGAGAGACTGTTCTCATTCTCTCCATCCCTGCCTCCCCCTCTTCCTTTCCCTCTTCTCTCCCTCCCTGCCTCCTCCCCCTTCCTTTCCCTTTTCTCCCCCCCTCCCCGCTTTCTCTTTTTCTGCTTCCCCAAACTCTTTCCCCTTCTGGATAACACTGCACTGAGCTTTCAGATGTTAGTTCAACAGGAGGCGATTATACTTTGGACTCTCATTTCTTACCATGTGAACCTCTCTAATTCACGGTCACCTTATCTTTAAAATGAAAATAACAGAAATATTCATCTTGCAGACCTGTGTAAATATGAAATGAAAGCAATCTTGTAAAGTGATCAGCACACTGCCTGGCACATACTGTCAATAAATATTATTAATCCATGTGCTCCTGGGAAGCTGTCAATGACCCTAGAATTGTTTCTGGTCAGTATCCTAAGTGTTCTCACCATGGCCTCTCCTGCACTTGTCACTGTCTCCATTACACAGAATGACAAAGTCTTTTGTCTTTTGGGTTATCTCCCAGTAATATGGAAGCTCTTTGAGGGTTAGGACCATGTCCATTTTATTTAATGTTGAATTCCTGACATCTGGCACAGAGATGAGCCTGTAACAGTACTCATTAAACAGTAGTTCAGGGATGCCTGGGTGGCTCAGTTGGTTAAGCAGCTGCCTTCAGCTCAGGTCATGATCCCAGCATCCTGGGATGGAGTCCCACATCGGGCTCCTTGCTCGGCAGGGAGCCTGCTTCTCCCTCTGCCTCTGCCTGCCTGTCTGCCTGTGCTCGCTCGCTCTCTCTCTCTCTCTAACAAATAAATAAATAAAATCTTAAAAAAAAAAAAGAAACAGTAGTTCAGTAAAAGAGCAAGGGCTACAGAATTAAAAAGAAACTTTTCCAACTGCAAGGGCTGTGTACTTTTCAAAGTGACACGCTGCTTACCAAAGGAACGATAACCATTGTGTGTGTGTGTGTGTGTGCATGTGTGTGTAAATTTAACCATTCAGGAATAATCTTAAATGTTAAATTTTATTCTTAATTTGGGATGCTACTTTATGTTGTACACATTTTAGCAAATGTAAAATCTCAATTCATTGATAAACCTTTGCCAAAACACTCAATAAGCATATGTAAAAAACCATGAAATTTTAATTTGAAGAAGAGAATTCTGATACATTTTGAAATACTGGTGTCATATCAGTAATGTCTACAGTGAACTACCCTGAACACTAAGGGAAAGTTGCAGAATTCTACTAACGTTGCTTCCAAAGACAGTACAATTTCTAGTTCATAATTCACCTTGAACATAAAGCAGATCCTTTTCCCTGGATTTTTTCTTACCCAAATCACCTTCAAGAATGTTTCCCACAAGGCCCCTGGGTGGCTCAGTGGGTTGGGGCCTCTGCCTTTGGCTCAGGTCAAGGTCCCAGGGGCCTGGGATCCGGCTCTCTGCTTGGCAGAGAGCCTGCTTACCTTCGTCTCTCTGCCTGCCTCTCCGCCTACTTGTGGTCTCTGTCTGTCAAATAAATAAATAAAATCTTAAAAAAAAAAAAAATGTTTCCCAATGTTTCCCACAGGTTAGGGACAACCTGCACTTTTATAATTTGAGAGATAATGCAAACTACATTAACTGGGTAAGAGTTTCAGATGAGAAACTGTATCTTGAAATACATACCATGAAGGTGAAAGGTTTGAAAAACAGACTGTTTGTCCTTTTTTTAAGATGAAATACAGAGCACCGTGTACCTAACCGGCAAATGGATTCTTTAAGAAAGAACTTAAGGTCCTACATCGGGCTCCTTGCTTGGCAGGGAGCCTGCTTCTCCCTCTGCCTCTGCCTGCCACTCTGTCTGCCTGTGCTCTCTCTCTCTCTCTAACAAATAAATAAATAAAATATTTAAAAAAAAAAGAACTTAAGGTGCATGTCTTTCGGAAAGCATTTGTATAGTTGGACCTAGTCCTCCTCCCTCTGTAAATTCACATTAAGAAATACTCTAAAACAACAAAAGAGCCAAATGCATCCAGAAGTTTACTGTGACATTTCTTAATATAGGGGAAAACTAGAAACTGTAGTCAGGAAACAGTTTAGTATTATGACAGATCACATATAGCCCTTAAAATTAAAATTATGTCTATATTGTAAGCATTATGTTGCTATATAGCATGAAATCGAGAGCCTATTTTAAGTATATCGATCTCAATTATGTGAAAATGATATATTCATATTGAGGAATAAATGAGAATATGGATAGCAATAATTTATTAGAGATGTATAACTGAATAGTCATTTGTAATAAATACTGTAAAATATGCATATTTGTTTTAATAATCTAGTTTTAAGGTTCCCCAAATATAAAAATTAGTCCCAGATGATTATTTTGAAATGAATTTTTGTAAGTCTGGTCTCCAGGAAAAAAAAAAAAAGGTTATTTTAGCTTTTATAACCATATTTTCTAAAATAAAAATGATCACCTTTGTATTTCATGTCTAAACCATAGACTTTGGCTAGAAAGGCTGATTTTAATAGCAGTTCATTTAACTTTGTGAGTTATTCAGCCATAGTTTATACAGCATGAAAACTATTTTTGTTTTTTTGTGAAAATGAACAATATGTAGGATGCTAGGGAAAAGGCACACCATTGTTTACAGAGTCTTCTATCAAAATAATTATTATGCACTGGTCCTTTAACTGAATCATTTTCAAAAGAAGCCATTAACAGGAAAGAAAACTGAATTTAAGAATAGGCTCAGAGGGGTGCCTGGGTGGCTCAGTTGGTTAAATGGCTGACTTCTGCTTAGGTCATAATCTTGGGGTCCTGGGATGGAACCTCTGCTTTGGGTTCTGTGCTCAACCAGGAGTCTATTTTCCCTCTCCTCCCTCTGCCCATCCTCCCCCTCCCTTAAATCTCCTACTCATGCATTCTCTCTCTCTCAAATACACAAACAAGATCTTTTAAAAACAAAAACAAACAAACAAAAAAAAACCGGACAGGTTCTGAAACCACAGCTGAGATCACAGCTACTTACTTATTAAACTGTGTGATCTTAGGCAAGTTACTTAATATCCCTGTGCTTCAAATTGCTCAATTGCTCATTTAGATTATTATTATGGGTAATAATAATGCCTACCCAATAGTTTATAGATGGGAAGCACTTAGAACAGTAACAGGCTCATAGTAAGCAACATAAATTTTAATCAGAGCTAGGTTTTATACATTTTTTTCTTGTTTAAAGTACTCTACAGGGGCGCCTGGGTGGCTTAGTTGGTTAAGTGTCTGCCTTTGGCTCAGGTCGTGATCTCAAGGTCCTAGGACCTTGACCTCTCTGGAGCTCCCTGCTCAGCAGGGAGTCTGCTCCTCCTTCTCCCTCTGCCCCTCCCCACCCAGGGGCTCACTCGCTTGCAGGTGCCCGATCTCTCTCTCTCTCTCTCAAATAAATAAATACAATCTTTCAAAATAAATAAGTGAATAAAGCACTCTACAATGTCCATGGCAAAAAACGAACTTTATGCTATTTTCCTAAAAGAAAGCCCCAGTCTTCTATTTATCTCAAAGTTGACCTTAGGCAGGTCACTTCTCTAAGAATCAGTTTCCTCATTAACGGAATGGGATAAATACTTACATCATAAGTTTCAGACAGTGTTAAATAAGACATATAAAGCAGAAATCAATGCAATGTAATCAGTCTATTCTTCCTTAAATTTTATATGGCCTGGTATAGTATCTAAAGAATATCAGATGGCTTGCAAATAATAATTTTTTTAAAGATTTTATTTATTTATTTGACAGAGAGAGACACAGTGAGAGAGAGAACAGAAGCAAAGGGAGTGGGAGAGGGAGAAGCAGGCTTCCTGCCGAGCAGGGAGCCCGATGTGGGGCTCAATCCCAGGACCCTGAGATCATGATCTGAGCATAAGGCAGTCGCTTAAGAACTGAACCACCCAGGCGCCCCTACAAATAATAATTTTTAAAAGGAGGTAAAATTGTGCAAAAACATAGTTTATCAAGGGAGCATGAACTTATTTTGAAGTCAAATGTCTTAGGTTGTCACTATCTCTTACATATTAAATGTACTCTGATGCCAGAATACGAACCTTCCTATAAGAATATTAAAAATATCAGTGCAGTGATAGGACTGTGGTCATTTTCTGATTTGAATCTATCTTCACAGAAGACAATTAACCCTCAAAATCCAATGGTCCTTGAAATCACTATTGGCAGTTTCCGTAGTCTGGCAACTCAAATTTTCAGAAACAATAGGGGCCTTCAGTGCTGATTTTCCATCATAAAAAATATCCATGCCTTGTTGTTACCTTCCAGAGAGAAAACGTTTCATCCAAAGCAGTGTATGTGATATCCACGAAAATTGTGGAAAGGTATCATTTTAGAGAAAGTAAAAACAGACACACCTCATGCAATACACAATCTAAAGGAATGGAGGTCGGAGATTAAACCCTATTGATAAAAAACATAGGGGCGAGCAAATCTTCATTCAGAAAGTTGCCTGCTTTAAAACTCTCCATGAGCGACTGAAAGGAAGCAAGGAACATTTTTCAAAAAGTTGCCGAGGGAATAACACTTCTCAGTAAAGGACAATAATTTCTTATAACACAGATATTTTATTACTACATCTGATCTTTTCATGGTAATATAGTACTTTCAAGTACTTTGTTTCTCCCAGACTCAAAAACTCCTAAAACAACGATATCCTCCGGAAGGTATAACTTGAACTTAAACAGAAAGATAACAGAGAATATTAATCTTACTATTAAAAGCAACAACTTCTAAGTATAACTTCAAAGAAAATATATGAAACCACAATGTAGCCTAATCTGCTTTCAGTGAATACAAATGAAGGAGAGAGCTTTTGCTGGTCTCTAGATCTGAATCAATCATCAGAGCAAAATCTACTAAAATTATTTTAAGGCTAGAGATAGCTACATAATTTGAAGATATGAGTGTCCACAAACCAGCATTAATATATGATTTTGTACATTTATATACCCAAAAATTTCAAACAACCGAAGAAATTCCTAAGTACTTGTGCTAAGCATGATGGTATGACTATATACATATTTTCTGATTTCAGTCTACAAGGCTACATTATAAAATCTAGTATTCTATTCACATTTTATATGTAAGGGAACAGTGTCATAAAATATACACATACACAGAGATGAGAATACAGAGTTGAATGACTCCCCCAAGATCACCAAGCTGGCTAAAAGTACAAAGAGGATTCAAATCCAAGTAAGATAACCCAGAACTTCTAATTTTATCCACCATGCAATGCCAGTTTTGTCTGTAGTTAAGATGCCCATAGTTAAAAATTCAGTATAGGGCACCTGGGTGACTCAGTTGGTTAAGCGACTGCCTTCAGCTCAGGTCACAGTCCTGGAGTCCCGGGATTGAGTCCCGCATCGGGCTCCCAGCTCCATGGGGAGTCTGCTTCTCCCTCTGACCTTCTTCTCGCTCATGCTCTCTCTCGCTGTCTCTCTCTCAAATAACTAAATAAAATATTGAAAAAAAATTCGGTATAAACAATTTTAATTTAGGGATACGCTATTTAACTTTGGACACTAAATTCTTTAAGATAACTGACTGGCGGGCACCTGGGTGGGTCAGTAGTTTAAGCCTCTGCCTTCGACTCAGGTCATGATCTCAGGGTCCTGGGATCGAGTCCCGCATCGGGCTCTCTGCTCAGCAGGGAGCCTGCTTCCTCCTCTCTCTCTCTCTGCCTGCCTCTCTGCCTACTTGTGATCTCTGTTAAATAAATAAAAAAAATCTTAAAAAAAAAAAAAAGATAACTAACTGGCATGATTGTCAATAAAGAAAATGAATATGAGAGACACAGCAAAATACCTTGAGAGAAAATGACCTCTCTTCTATGGTTTAGTCCCCTCTGGAATAACATAGCCAAATGTTCACTTAAAGTAACTAGTATAAATCATAATTTTACACACTTTTCTAAGACTAATATCCCTGTAAACACTTTAAGGAAAGAACTTTCAAAACTTAAAAAATGCCCAAGAAAGGTCACACCATTCTTATCTCTAAGAAATCAAAATACTGTTATTTTAAGTGTGCAGTTCTGTATAAAAATGTCCTTAGGTAATATATTATATGAAATACAAACCAGTATAAAGTCACCATAGAAAATGTAATTCAAAATTTGACTGCAAGAGAGTTTTAGATCGGGCAAATATCAGATTTCAGATGTGATATATATAATCCTAAATGCTAGCTGGTCTTCTTTCATTGTTCTTTTTGAATGAACTATCATGCTAATTGCATAGTTCTGTTCCCACACTGCCTTTGGCGCAGCAAACAGCAACAGGCTCAGATTAAATGTCTGTGCGGTTACCCAAGGAGATGAAATGACACAACTCTGATTCTTTGGCTGTCTCCTTTGTCATCATCATTCTCAATCAAATCCTGCCAGGCTTTGAACATGTGATTATGGTCTTCAAAGCTACAACAGAGTCAAAGAAGCTGGCCTAATGATGCCTAACACAAAGAATTTAGATGAAGCCCCTGACATCCAGAGGCAGAAATACTCAGTAGTAAAGAAATTCGTGCCAATAACTCTGTGCGCATCCACACAATACGCCTGTGCATACAGATGTGTGTGTAGACATAATTTTTAGATATCAATGTAAAACCCATTTTGCAGTTGAAATCATTCGAAATAAATATAATCTGAGCAATAGGAATGAGGGGCAGAGAGAATTCACAGGATAATAGTTTAGAAATCCAGTTCTGCTATGAGAGAACTTGGGAACAAACAGTACCTAGGGTGATTCTTAGTGATTCACCTTAAACAGAACTTTCTCTTCTGTGCTTCCTTGAAGATGGAATTGAGTCTAAGGCAAAGATTCATCAAATGACTACCAAGTGAGAGGTTCTCTAGTTCCTGCAATCCCCAATTCTCCATAAAGGAGTGAATCACAGATTCCCCAAATTATTTCACCCTCAGATTTAGTCAGCTTACTTCTACATAAGTTGAAGCCAGAGTTCTCCATAGATTTTCAGAGCCATAGTTCCTACCAAGTGAGTCTGGTGCCTTCACCTGGAATGTCTTTGAACATTTAAGACACAACATGTTCAAAAATAAGTCACGTATTTCCCCATCTCTTCTTTCATCCTTAAGATTAAGCCCAAATGGCTCCTTGTTCTATGCACAAGATCTTGAGAAATGGAATCCACACACACCAAGCATTGGAAAATCACTCTTCCTCTCTCACCAGGCATACCCAGTTTCCAACTTTTATAGGCCTTTTCTTCAGACTGCCTCTTCAGTGAGTCCTCCCTCATTTAATATTGACACAAATATGTCCATTCATGGCCTTATTACTTCTTATGTTAAGAACCACCATGCTGGTTCCTCTGCCTGAAATACACTCTCCCCACTCAACTCTACAGGTGCTTTTATAAACACTCACTCAAATATCATTTCTTCTAAAAGTCTTCCTGTCTTGGGGCACTTGGGCACCTCAGACTGTTAGGTGTCTGACTCTTGGTTTTGGCTCAGTCATGATCTCAGAGTTATGAGATGGAGCTCCTCACTCACTGCAGAGTCTTCTGGAGATATTCTCTCTCTCTCTCTCTCTCTCTCGCTCTCTTTCTGTATCCCTCTGTCCCTACCCCCACTTGTACACATGCCCTCTTTCTCTCTCTCTCTCTCTCTCAAATAAATAAATAAATAAAATCTTTTAAAAAACCCAAAGCCTTCCTGTCTTCTGCTATCATCAGTTCTTTTGTGCATTTCCTTTATTGCACATATCACATGAAATCACAGCCTATGTACAACAGAAGCAGGATCACCACCTCTCTGGTTTACAACTACATATACAGAGCTTAGTAGGACTTGCACCTCTAAAATATATTATCAGGGGCACCTGGGTGGCTCAGATGGTTAACCGTCTGCCTTAGGCTCACGTCATGATCTCCAGGTCCTGGGATGGAGCCCCATGTCAGGCTCCCAGCTCAGTGGGGAGTCTGCTTCTGCCTCTCTCTCTCCTACTCCCCATATTCCCCCTGCTTGTGCTCTCTCTCTCTGTCTCTGTATCTCTCCCAAATAAATAAACTCTTTTAAAAAAATAAAATATATTATCAAACATTGCTTGAGTAAACAAATTTGCATTTTTTTTCTAAATTTTTCTACCTCTCCTACTATTAACTCCTCAAGGCAAGATATTTATTTCATTATTCCCAGTGAATGAAACAAGCAGGCATTCTATTCTTTTTGTTTTATTCATTCAACTAAGAAATTGCAAAAGTAGATGAATGTACCTATACATATGTATGCATCCCATGCAAATTAAATATGTCTAATCTTGATATACTTGAAGTCAAGCCAAGAACTCCATAGTATAATCATGGATACAGATCACTACCTCGATGGCCTATTACCATGCCTGGTGCAAAGAATAAAGTAGGTCCTTTTGTCCAGTATATGTAAGTCTGATTCCAAAGCATGATTGATTGCTTCCTCACCTACATTATCAATTCTGCCTACTCTGGGAGCATAATCCCTGAGTCAGTGAATGTTTCTAAAGATGTCTCACCATTTCTACTTACTTAATTCTAAGGGTGAATGTGACTATACAAGGTAAATTATTGAAAATGCTATAATGAGGGGGTCAAGTATTAGAGAAAAAGGGAAGTGAGAGAGAAACTCTAAAGTAAGAAAGTGATACCAAAAGGAAGCAGTAAGTGATACCAAAAGGAAGCAGTATTTGACTAGAGAGCTGAATGATGACTAAGAATTCAAAAGTCCAGGTCACACTTAATAAGAGATCAATGGAAAGACTGATGAGCAACTGGCTATCCTCTAACTAGCTAT
>ML104045.1:0-19490 GCA_003697995.1 Taxidea taxus jeffersonii | reverse complement strand
CAGCTGGGTGAGGAGGGGGAAGCAAGGACACAGATTCTCCCCTAGAAGCCCCAGAAAAAACACACAGTCCCATAGATACACTGATTTTAACCCTGTAAAATCTGTTTCACTTTCTGACCTCCAGAACTGTAACATAACAAATCCGAGCTGCTTTAAGCCACTAAGTTTACAGTCATTTGTTCTAACAGTAATAGGAAAGTAATGCACTGTGTTTACAAAAACAACGGAGCCTGCATCTTCACACTGTCTTATAGCTATCCTTATAGCTCTATTTCTTAGAACTATTTCACTCTCGAAAAACTATTTTTGCCTCTTTCCTATCTGCAAGAGTTTCTGCATCATCATCTTCATTTTTCTCTCAAAAGTGAAAATTTTAAACAGAAAAAAATTGCTTTCAAGGACTTAATTTAAGGTAGACATGTCTGTTTTATTATTACACAATTTTTTAAGTTCTCATAAATCTAGTACCAGCACTAACAAAAAAGTCTTCCCTGATCAAAATAAGATTCAATCACAATGTAACTCCCAATGTTTCAAAAAACATTTACAATACAAAAGGAGAAAAATATCCAGTTTTATCATCTTTTTTTAAAGACTTTATTTTTACTTATTTGAGAGGGAATGAGAGACAGGGAATCTGGAGGGGGGCAGAGGGAGAGGGAGAAGCAGACTCCCCGCTGAGCAGGGAGAGGATGTGGGACTGAATCCAAAAACCCTGAGATCATGACCTGAGAGGAAGGCAGATGTTTAACCAACTGAGCCACAGAAGTGCCTCCAGTTTTACCATCTTGAATGCAAAAACTTTCATTTCTCAAAGAGTCAATGTTAAATACCAAGATATAAATACACACAATATACCAATATTTTTTACCTGCTAAATATGTATTGAGAATGGATTATCAAACTAGTTTTCTTAAAGTATATTTCAGGAACTACATACTCAGTTTTTTAAGGTTTTTATGTATGTAAAGCCAGCTTTAAGCTTTATATGCATGTACATACCTACATACAAATATATATATGTGTGTCTGTGTGTATATGTATGTGTATAGCCATATATACATTTGCTAGTTGGGTGAACATTTATCCTCCCTATTATATTTATTACAATATTTATTCTCCCTAAGTTTGGTATCATATGAGTAAAATGGGAATAACAATAGTGCACTGTTCATCAAAGTATGCAAAATACATGTATTCTTATAAAGTGCCTGCCCTACCACAAGAGCAATTTCAATTATTTGTTATTATTATACATGATTTTCTGTTTTACATCCCTCACCACAAAGTCTGACACGTGTTCAGCTAGTATCAAATGCTGGTTTGATTTCAGGAGTGAATTCACATCACCGAGAAGTTTTATTTAAATGAAACTTTTCAGGGGCACCTGGGTGGCTCAGTCAGTTAAACACCTGACTTCAGCTCCAATTAAGGTCCCAGGGTTCTGGGATCCAGTCCCACAGGAGGCTTCCCTGCTCAATGGGGAGTCTGCTTCTCTGTCTTCCCTCTGCCCCTCCTCCTGTTCTCTCTCAGGCTCTCTCAAATAAATCAGAAAAATAAAATAAAATAAAACAAAATCGCTCATGAATCTGAAATTTGAAGCTAGAATCTACTAGTTCCTTATGTCCACATTCTCTAATGTGTATACAGCTGATGAACAGTGTTTGAATTCCATGCTTCCATGGGACTAAGTTCAACTCAAGTATTTAGGAGCACTCTACAGCACTGCGATTTACATAGATATCTCAATCAGAGGTGGCTCGCTAATGAAACACAGTGCCCTCTCACAGGAAGTTTGGGTGCTGATGGAAAATGCTGTATGGATGAATCTCTAGCTCTAGTATTACATATGGTGTTCCAATATCTCAAATGAATATACGTTTCATCCATTTGCCAAAATGCATGCCACTCATAAGCTAGGAAGATTAAAAAGTCTATATTTAATTGTGTATGTGTATTTTGAATCTGCACATATATTTTAAAACCTCACCTTATGAAATCTGTCTCAAAGGTTTCTTATTAATTCCAGTGCATGATATTAGTAGCAACATGTGGCCTTTTTCATGAAGTTGTTTTATTGCACTGCCTGCATCTTTGTAATGCCATCTTTGGAAAGGCTTTTCCCTGTAATAGTATGAAATAACATCAAATACAGACTAAGAAGGTTAAAAAAAATACTTCTTTCAATTCCACTTCACCATTTGACTTAGGGAGTGGATATCTTAAGATATCTTATCTTGGATAAGTAAAACTGAACTTCAGAAACAAACCTTAGCCTTTTATAAACACTGCAGACAATATGACCTCCTTTTGTGGACAAAAGTAGTTATATCACCCATTTTGACAATTATAATATTCTAGGCATAGAATAATATTAGTATGATGGGGTGGCTTGCCTCTTTTCTACTACCATAAAATAACACAGAAATTTAATATCCATATGTCCCAAATATATCTTTTATAGATGTTTTTAAAGTTCTGGAACATTAAACATGAAATATAATGAGACAGAGAATCAGCTGTATGCATTGTAGTAGTAACTTTGTCATCCTTCTGTTTTCTCTTCAACTCTTTAAAGTAATCATGATTAATACAGATGCATTTTTAAAAGCCTAGAAAATATACTATGACTACCAGACTGTGTCCTCAAATACCCACTCACATACACACAATTTCTTTTTTTTTTTCCATACACACAGTTTCAAAGTATGTTTCATGTGACTCCTCTGATTCTCTGCCTATGTCATGATGTGCTATTTCACACTGTTAAGAGACAGGAATACAGATTGCAGAGTTAGACATTTTGGCTTCTAATCTGGGCTCTGGCACTTATTAGCTACATAACTTTTCATAAATTATACAATCTGTCTGAGATTCAGCTTCTTCCTCTGAATTCCGGGATACTATTAAAGAAGTATTTTGAGAAATTATGAAATAAAGTTTCTATCACATAGTTCATTTTGCAATAAATGGTATTATGATAGGCATGATTATAAACTTGTCTCTTCAATATGAGTATATGTTCTTTGAGGACAAAGATCATTCTCATAATTCTTAGAATGTTTTCCTGGATGTCTAGAAAGTAACATACTATGTCTAATTATTATTTGCTCAATGAATAATTGTAACTAAAAATAAATAGAGAACAATTAAGTACTAAACCATAAGGCACTGAAAAACAAGTACAAGAAAAGTTCAAAGGATAGGACCTGAGTGGTCTGGTGTAGTCAGGGAAGTATCGATGGTAGGCAGGACCAGAATTGGAAAGTGGAAGCTTTTCCAGATAGAATAAGGCTGGATAAATAAAATTACACAATTGTTTTCACAGAACATATTTCAGAAGGATATTTCAACCTAACTGAAGTTTTCATATAATAGTCTACCTAATTTTCTGCTTTTTTCATGTGTCTTCAATACTTCTTTATTAAACCATCTTTAAACCATTCTTTGGAATGAAACAGAAATGGAAGAAAGGTAATGTATTTTAACCTAAAATTATACTAGTAACAATTGTCGTATCTAGAGCCACCAAGTTAACAGTGATGGCTTATCTATGTCTTCCAACCTCATGTCTTATACCTAGAACTTATTTCTTTAGAAATAACAACACATTAGAAAATTTCTAAAATCAATTCCATAAAATGCTTGTGTATTCATTGGATTAGTTAATCATTATTTCTATGGTCCTAATGATTCAGAGTAACTTTTACCAAAAGATCCATTTGGTAATTTGTCCTTCTTAAGGAATGAGGGGAGAAATGGTTAACATAGGAAGTACCTTCCTATTGCTTGTTATCCTGAGACTTTAATGAACATTATCTATGACAAATTTAGAGTTCAATCATAAATCTATCCATTCGCTACCCAGCCCCTAATAAAATAACTGTTATGTCAGGCAAACTACAAACTGCTCTATGTAGCATAAATAGTGAACAAGCTGGAGCAGTCCTTGTCCTTCTGGATCACCCAATTTAGTGGGGAAGATACATATCAAACAAAATACTTCACAGATAAATAAAGAATAATAAATCATAAAAACCACTCAGAGATAAAATATACAAAGCTATGACAGGCTTAACAGCGGACTTAAATTTAAATCAAGTAGATGGTCATGGAGGGCTGCTCTCTTTAATCTTGAGAATTGAAAAATCAGAATAAATTAAGCAGTGAGGACTGGGAGGGGTAAGGGAAATGTGATGGTTAATTTTATGTGTAAATGTGATTGGGTGGCCAGTTACTTGATAAAACACTGTTGCGTACTTCTGTGAAACTGACATTTAAATTGATAAAATGAGTAAAGCAACTGGTTCATTCTAATATTGGTGGGCCATATCTAATCAGTTGAAGGCTTATCTAAAACAAAAGGCTGACCCTCCCCCAAATAACTCCCAAATAACAGGAGACAGGAACTCCTCCTGTCTGACTGCCTTTCTGCTGGGACATCAGTTTTTTCTTGCCTTCAGATACAAACTGAAACACTGGTTGTTTCTGGGTCTCAAGGCTCCTGGTCCAAAGACTAGAAGTATACCATCTGCTCTCTTAAGTCTCCAGCTTGCCAAGTGCAGATCTTAGGACTTGTCAGCCTCCATAAGCACATGAGTCAACTTCTTATAATACATCTCTCACACTGTAGATATAGAAAAAGATATAGATATAGATACAGATGTAGATACAGACATCCTACTGGTACTGCTTCTCTAAAGAACCCTGACTAATACAGGGGAGAAAATGTAAGAGGAAGAGATAAGCACGTGCAATGACTATGAAGCAAGAAAGAGTTAACGCTTTTACAGGATGAAATAAAAACAATTATGTCTCCACCACAATACATAGAGAAAGAAGCAATTCAAGATGAGGCTAGAGGTAGACACATCTTAAATGTGTAAGGATGAGAGTAGAATTTCAAATTTATCTTCAGAATGAAAAACTACAGAATGATTTTTAAAGTAAAGAAGTGATATCATCTGATTTATGTTTTCAAAAATTATGGAGGCTTTATGTATGGATGTGTGTATGGAGATGTATGAAGTAGGGAGTGGGTTCTTCACAGAGGTTAGGGAAGACCAGTTAAGAAACCAGGGCATCTACAGAGACAAAGTATAAAAATGGCGTGGATCAGTATGGTGCCAATAGTAGAGCTGAGACCTGTTTCACAGGCCTGATCCACAACAAAGGTGAGAGACTGGTTACAAGGGCATAAAGAAGAGGCCAGGTCAAAAGCATGACTTCCAGGTGGATGATATGATACACTATACAAGTGTACAGACACGGGTGACCTTTAATGAGAAGGAGTAAGCAGACTAAAAAGATTTAGGCAAAGATCAAGAGTCCAACTTCTGACATATTAATTTTGATGCCTTCAAGCAACCTAAATAGAAATGTGAATGTGGGAATTACCTATATTGGTCTGGAGCCCAAAACAAAGATCTGATATGGAGCACAAGTTTGAAAGTCATTAGACTGAGGTGGTATTTAAAATGCCCAAAGCAACAGGGTGCAGAGTGAGGAGAAAAGACAGGGACAAGGACAGAACTCTGAGAATCTCTAATATCTTGCAATTAAGAAGAGGAAGAACTAGCTAAGGATACAGGAAAACATTATCTATGAAAGATTTTTTTTGGTTGTTAGAAAGTATTATTTTCCTTTCCCATAAAGTACTATTAAGACATCTCACATTCTTTTGGAATAAGGAAAGTTATTTACATAAAACTTAAATATGGCTGATATTCTTCTCATCTATTATTCCTGAGAACAAGAGTTCTATTAGACATAATAAATTATTCACAGAGAAACCTGAACTTCCATTATATATACCTAACAACCAATGAAAGTATCAGATGACACATAAATGTTTTTAAATTATATATAAAGAAGACTATTTCGGGGCGCCTGGGTGGCTCAGTGGGTTAAAGCCTCTGCCTTCAGATCAGGTCATGATCTCAGAGTCCTGGGATCGAGCCCCACGTTGGGCTCTCTGCTCGGCAGGCAGCCTGCTTCCCTTCTTCCTCTCTCTCTCTGCCTGCCTCTTTGCCTACTTGTGATCTCTGTCTGTCAAATAGATAAAATCTTTAAAAAAAAAAGAAGAAGACTAACTCCGATGGTGGGAAATTTACTGAGTAATTTTCCTTTATCTTCAAATATTAATTTATTCAACATTTATAGTATGTATATGTTCTTAAATAGAATTACACTTTGACTTATAAGTGTAAAGCTTATAAAGATGACATTAAAATTGTCTCAAATTCATATACTTATTTCTTGAGGGAAAACAAGTCCTGTCAAATACCAACAAAACAGGAAAACAGTGGTTGGGTAAGAAAATAGTATCTCATGGTCCCAGGGTCCTGGGATCGAGCCCCGTGTCGGGCTCTCTGTTCAGCAGGGAGCCTGCTTCCTCCCCCCTCTCTCTCTACCTGCCTCTCTGCCTATTTGTGATCTCTGTCTGTTGAGTAAATGGGTGAAGTCTTTAAAAAAAAAAAAACAATGCAAAGATCTTTCTGGCATCAAACGCACACACACACTTCTCCAGAAATTACAAATTGATAGTGGAAAGAAAATATATCACTTTTATTTTTTTCAAAAAAGTTAAAATGAATTAGGACTAAGACTCAAACTCAGAAATAAGGATCTCAAAAATCCCTAAAGAGTTGGCAGGTATGGCCAACAAATTACCAAACCACAAAGAGCAGCTGAAAGTCTGAGTCAAATTCAGGCTAAGAAAAAGGTATTGTCTGACAGACCATCTTCTCTCCATTTTCATCTCCCTAACTTCTAATAAACAATTCATGGAGCTACAGGTGGTAATGAGTACTATACTGCCAGATTCTTACTATCTAGTAAGGATCGTAGATGGACCAAAAAAAAAAAAAAAAAAATTCTTACCATAAAAGCTGAAATTGCTACAGTTAAGCTTTTTTAGAATTAAAAAATTCATTTTCTATAGAACACAAAAAATATAAATAAAAGAGTAGTTAACAAATTTCCCAGGAGAATAAAATTCATTTATCAAGGTAAATACTGTGGAAATAATAGCTTTTTGCTGAGATTTGCTGAGATCTATAAAGGACTGCCTGAGCTCCATGCAATTTTATCTGTGTCTTACCTAGCTGAACTGAAATGATATACCAAAGGAATGTGTGCAATGTCTCAGGTACTTGAGAGGTTAGGGTAAGTAGTTAGTTACCAGAAGTACAGAATTAGATGTTTACTTCCGGAAACTACTGAGAAAGACAATAGGAAGCTGACATTAATTTTTTTATTGTGTTTGGTAGAAAATTGCCTCTCCCCAAAGATGTCCACTTCCTAATTCCCAGAAAATGTGACTGTAGCAGGTTGCATGTCAAAAAGAAATTATGGTTGCAGATGTAATTAAGGTTGCTATTTAGCTGATCTTAAAAGAGAATATCCTGGATTATCAGGGTTGGACCAATGTAATCAGAGGGAGATACGACTTTGGAAGAAAGGAACAGAGAGATTCAACAGCACTAACTTTAGAAATTAAAAAATGGGCCATGAGCCAAGATATAAGGGCAGCCTCCAAAAGGTGGTAAGGACAAGGAAGTGGATTCTCATTTAGACCCTCTAGAAATCAACACAACTCTGCTGACCCCTGGATTTTAGCCCAGTGAGACCCATATCAGACTTCTGACCTATAGAGCTGTAAGAAAACTGTATTGCTTTGAAGTACTAAGTTTCTGGTTATTTGTTACAACAGCAACAGAAAACAAATCCAATCATCAGTTTAAAGTGAAATGTGAACACCAAAGAGCCTCCTTGTCAGTAAATGAAAACAATCTCATTTCCTACAGAGGGTAAAAGAATCCTGAGGATCATGTCCAGAACTTAATTATAAGGTTAGGAGCTCTGGATACAGTTGAATTCATCTGAAAAGGCCGATACATCAAAATAAAGGGCTTAACTGGAAAGCTGTGGATATTCAAGAAATGAACATCGTGTTTGATACACTCAACAATCTCAATCATCAGGCCCCCCTGGACTCTATGTGCCTACAGAAGTGGTATACTCCTTCCTTCCTGTCCAAAGCTAATGCTCCCTGCTTCTCCCTGAAGGCAATTCAGAAGACAATTCTCTGCAAGAGGACATAAGCCCCCCTCAGGATTTGCCACCAATGTCTTCTCCCTCCTAAAGGCCAGTAACTAGGAGTAAGTCATAACTGGCTGGGCACATGCTGAGCCTACAAAGCGAGGAAAGGAACAATCAGTGGTTGACAAGAGCCACAGGACCTAGTGAACACTGCCCACAAAGTTAGTAGAGTATCTTTGGTACTGAGTCTGTGGATGCTAGGTCAACAGGGAATGGAACATAAAATTGGATAACCAGAACCAGTATAGGGCAAACAGAAGTAAACTACCATGCTGACTCAGTTATAAGTTTTTCATCCTCTGCCATAATATTTTCTGAAAGATATTGAACTTACTGAATACTGTGTAAAATATTACATTAATCTATTATATTTATAACATTCTATTAAGTGAGCCAGATAAGCAAAAAGTGGCAACTACTTTACAGGCCTTGGTAAGACACATGTGATCAGAGGATAGAAAGCAAACACCTTATCAGTGAAAGTTTTAGGGTCTAAGGCCTCACTAACGCAAGGACAACTCTTCCAAAGAACAACTTATTGTATCTCACATTACGCATCAATAAGAAGGAAGCAAAATCCCTAAGAGGATTGACTCAGGAGGCACATATCCCCGGACGAAATACTACTCTCATCTACTTACCATATACCACAGAAGGATGCTGGTTTGGAATACAGACTAAGCAAATCAAAGACTTTATAGAGGAACAGGCTGCACTGACGAAATCCTGAATGATTTCGTCAAATGACCTTACAAATGACCAAATGACCTTACAAATTCCATATCAGAAGTATTTTGGTGGGAGCAGTCACCATGTAGAGATCATGGCGAGCCCCAAAAAGAGAATCACAACACAGACACCTAAGGTTTTCGAGCAGGCCCATACCATTTGCAATAGAGAATTAGAAATCATTTGAAAATTAGTTTATGATGCACTACTGGGCCTTGTTTAGGCAGAATGCCTGACCATAGGCTATTAAAAGACCTTATAACCAAAAATGTCTATTACAAGCTAGATTTTGTCAGTTAAGTCACACAAGATAAAGCAGGTCCGTAGCAATCCATTATTAGAAGAAAATGGTCCATCTGAGGCTCAGCACCTGAGTAGACAGAGAATGCACAAGTAAGTTAGACCCCTGCATCTACTGCATCTACCCTGGGTAAAAAGGTCTGGCTCATTACCCTCAACTCATACCCATGATTTCATGGAAAGTCCCATATAACCACCAAGTCCAATGATGCTCCACGGGTGGGCTGGCTTGGTATGTGGCACAAACTAAAAAGGTACTGCACCGGCCCTGAAGCTCCACTAAGGGATGCCTTCAAGCCAGCAAAAAAAGGGAAACCCACTCAACAAGCACAGCTTCAGTAATCACACACTTTGTGTGGAAATAAAGGTGGCTGGAGCACACACACACACACACTCATGGACATGCACTTTGACGGTAGTACATACATTGGCTGGCTAGTGGGATGCAGGACTGGAAAGAGAAATAACAAGTATCAGCAAGATTAACTAAGGAGAAGAGACATGCAAATGTACCTATGCAAGTAGGCATAAAGTCCACATATCTTTAAAAAAAACTTTTATTTATTTATGTATGTATGTATGTATTTACTTGTTTATTTGAGAGAGGGTGAAAGCAAGAAGAGAGATCACAGAGGGAGAGGGAAATGCAGACTCACCGCTGAGTGGAAGCCCAATGCAGGGCTTGTCCCCAGGACCTAGGGATCATGACCTGAGCCGAAGGCAGATGCTTAACTGACTGAGTCACCCAAGCGCCCCACATCCACAGATCTTTGTCTTGCATGTCACTGCCCCCAACAGTGTATCCACCATGAACGAGGCATGTGGCAGACTGTATTTTCTAAAGAAGCCTGCAACAGTTTCTCTAATCCCAGAAAAGAAGCCTTCTTCTAATGTGAACAGGACACTATTCTCATCAAGTAATAGGATCTATATTCCCTTCCTTTCAACCTATGTGGAATTTTGTCTCTGCCTCCAACAACAGAGTACCACAGAATTGATGTATGTGACTTCCCAGGCAAGACCAAGAGACCACTTCTACCTTCCTGGGATATATGCTCGTAAAATCCAGCCCCCATGCTTGTAACGAAGTCCAAACCATGAGAGAGCCCAGATGGAGAGGTCACTTACAGGTATTCCTTCTGCCAACCCAGCTGAGGTCCCAGCTGTCAGCCAGAATCAACCACCTTGCATGGGAGTGATATCTCCAGATGGTTCCAGTCTCCAGATGTCAAGTCATCCTCTGCTTTCAAGTTTTCCCAGGAAAGGGCCCAGAAACTAGGGGGCAAAAATAAGCCATTCTGGCTGTCTTTTATACGAATTCCTGGCCCACACCATCCATGAACATAACAAAAAGGCTGTTTTATACCACTAAGTTGGGATGGTGTTTTACAGAGCAATAGTAATTAGAGGAAGGTAATAAGCAGCCTAATAGACAGAATGAATGACTTGACCAGTTGACATCAGTTGGCTTGCTGTCAGTCACCACAGTATTGGTTCAATAGGTGCTCAGAAGGAAGCAGCCATAGAGAAACATATGGCAATATGCATATAACAAGAAACAGAAGCTCCCAGGACGCCTGAGTGGCTCAGTTGGTTAAGCAGCTGTATTCGGCTCAGGTCATGACCCCAGCGTCCTGGGATTGAGTCCCACATCCATCGGGCTCCTTGCTCAGCAGGGAGCCTGCTTCTCCCTCTGCCTCTGCCTGCCTCTCTGTCTGCCTGTGCTCGCTCTCTTTCTCTCTATCTGACAAATAAATAAATAAAATCTTAAAAAAAAAAAAAGAAAGAAAGAAACAGAAGCTCCCACTTATCAAGGCTTATCTAGCTACTGCTGCTGCCAAGTGTCCAACTGACCAATAAGATGGACCATGATATATACCGTTCCTGAAGGAGAATAACCAGTCTTTTGGTGGTAAGTCCTGTTCATCCATGGAAGAACAGAGTCATCCTCATTAGAACTGACACATATTCCAATTATGGGTTTATCTCTACTGTCTAACGATCTCTGCAAGCACCTCAGCTCCAGATCTTTCAGTATATGCCATCCACCCAAACAGGAGTCCTCATAAAATTGCACTAAAACAAAGGGATCCACTGGAGAGGATAAAAAGGTGTAACAATGAATATGATCATAAAATTCACTGGTCCTATCACATCATTTGCCACTCAAAAACTACTAGCTTGACCGAATAATAGAATAGCCTTTTGAAGGAGCAGCTGATATGAGCTTGAAGACAATGCCCTGAGTAGACTGGGCACCACACGCCCAGGATCTGGTATAACCCTAAGTTAATTACCATTATGTCGAGCTGCATCCCTAGTAAGTAGAATACACAAGTCCAAGAGTCCCATTTAACTTCATTCCTAGTAACCTACATGGGGTACCTGTACTTTCAGTCTCCACAATTCTAAATTCTGTGTGGTTAAGATGTCCTGGTCCCCAGAGGGGGAACACGTCCCCTGGGATAAAAGGAAGAGCTCTGAACTCCTGTGAATATTGCCAGCTAGCCACTGTGGGCTAAAGACAAATAGGCCAAGAAAGGAGACACCTTTCACATAGAGATAATTAACCCTGATTGCTGAGAAAAGGCAAGACTGCTGTAACACAATGTAAGAACAGAAGATGACATCTGGTACCCAGGGACCCACTTAAATATCTGTTTATGCTCCCCTACTGATTCTAAAAGCAAAATGACTAATGCAGTATCTGTAGAAGCAGTCTGAGATGGGCATCGTGACCAGAATTCGCAGGCCCTTCCTCGTCACTTCAGAGTTGCTAGCTGTGTGTGTGGGCGGGGGGGTGGGGGTACCTCTAAAAGGGGTGGTAGAAAAGAGGGTGATGAATGTCAGGAATTGTTCTGAAATCTGGCATAGCAGCAGGGGCTGAAGTTCATTCCACTAACTTTTTTCTTATGTTTCCTTAAGAAAAGAAAACTTACTTCTAGAGGACTAGTTCCCCAATGGGATGATATCTCATAAACAACCAAATACAATCACCATAAAGACTGACATCTAGAAAATGTGATGCATCATTCAGAATCCTTCTGCATGAAGACACCAATTCTCCCAGCTTCTGAGAGCATTACTTACTGTTTGCTTCCAGTTGAGTTCCTCCCAGGATTTGCCTTCAACCAAAGGGAGCCACCTCACCCAGAAGCAGCATACATCCAAAGACTGGTAGAAAAGTGGGTACAGGGGCCCCTGGGTGGCTCAGTGGGTTAAAGCCTCTGCCTTCGGCTCAGGTCATGATCCCAGGGTACTGGGATCCAGCCCCATGTCAGGCTCTCTGCTCAGTGGGGAGCCTGCTTCCTCCTCTCTCTCTGCCTGCCGCTCTGCCTACTTGTGATCTCTGTCTGTCAAATAAATAAATAAAATCTTTAAAAAATAAATAAAAAAAAAGAAAAGTGGGTACAAAGGACCTTTCCTCTATCTGGGACATCTCTGAAGGTCCATCCCAGCTTCAGAGTACCTATCAGCTCAGCTTAGAACTCTGTGCAACTGAATCACAGTTCAATTTCTCCCTCTACTCAATCTAGGCTTTCCCTTCCTCCCTTACAGGTGCTGTTCCCAAGAGTACTCCCTAATGAACCATCTGTATTTAAGTCTTCCTTTCAGTGTTCATTTCCTAGGGAACCCAAACTCTGACATGTAGACACCTCATTCTGCCTTGATCCATCCTACTAGTTCCCATGACCTAGGCCCAACTATCTCCTATAAGAATAAATCTATTCCAGTGCATTATGCCTATTTCTAGGCCAATACTATGACCAGGCTAACATACCTGTTCTTCCCCATGCTACCTGAAATCTAATCCCCCAAACCAGCATGCAGTAGTATGTCAGAACTCTGCTTTAATGGTTTTCATATATTTGATTTATCAGTTACTTCCCATTTATAGAAATCCTGAATCTTTTATTAATAATGAGCAAACCTCTGCAATACCATGATAATTGATGGGAGGATGACAGCTATACAACGAATAAGAAGCCATCAATAGTAAGCCACCAGAAAATATTCTTAGAGCAATCTTAGAATAACCTTTGAAAGTATCTAGACTTTAACTTTTCTAACAAGTAAAGATATTTAAATGGCATTTTCAGATTCACAAGGTACTTCAGCCTTTATTTTAAGGATTTTTATTTCAGCTTTTATAGACATTCATTTGAATGATTATTAATTGCTAGTATTATATAATATTAAAATAAATGATAAACTGTAACATACAGATGCACTTACATCTTAGGTATATAATTTTATAGCTCAATCATCAAGACACTATCCACCTTCATCCAAATTAAAATATGCACCTAAGGGGTCACAAAATTTAAAAATCTGAAGTGGAGAAAGATAAAAATAGGGTGTACTATCTACTGCAAGTACTCCCAAATACAGTGTTAAATGTGTGAGGTGGTAAAAACGTAAAATCTAAAGTTAAACTCTTTTGGACTTTGATTTGACTCATCTTTGACTCTATTCCTTCAGAGGCTTACAGTTTAATTTGAGATTCTTAGATTACAAAACACATGGAGTGCCTGGTTGGGTCAGTTGGGAGAACATGTGGCTTTGATTTCAGAGTTGTGAGTTCAAGCCCCATGTTGTGGGTAGAGTTAACTTAAAAACAAACCAACCAACCAAAAAACAAACAAACAAAAAAACCACAAACCTTAAAAAAAAAAAAAAAGATTAAAAAAACACATGATAGCTCACTCCATTTTGAGAATATTATCACAATTTTCAGTGTGCAAAAAAGTCATATTATCTCAAGAGTTTCAAGTATCTGGTTCAGGTATGAAGGAGTCATTGTTTAGAGAAAAATTCACTAAATTAATACCTCTCCATGTTCTTAAAGAGGTTTGACTTGAATATACAACAGAAGCAACACCGTCCTACTCCACAATGAATTAATGAAATGTGAATGTATAATGAACTCCAGGACATTGCTCTCTGCAGCCAGACTGAATTAAGAGTTAAAGTTCTAAAGGCTCAATTGCCTCTGAAAATTTAGGGGGTGGTTATCAGTTAAAGAAAACATCAGCTGCTTAGAAATGCATGGCACTACAGCCGAATATAATACCTTTCCTGTTCTCTCTTGAAATGGTTTCCTATCGAAGCAGTTTCTGTATCAATCACACAATAGCCAGAATGGTACAGGGTTATACTATACGACACAATCACTGCATTCAAAAAGTATCGGAAAAAATGGCTTTTATGGCAGCAAATGCTGTAGCTAAAAGCCTAAAACAAATCACTAAACTGCACTAATTTGTAAGCTTTGAGGTTTGAGGAACTCACTGGCATCTAAGAGAAGGACAGAGCTTGCAATCAACTGTCCTCTTGAGCACAACAAGATTTTTAAGAAAAGGAACCCGCTGATATAGTCCCCTCAATTAACTCTGTGCAAAAAATGCCCAAGCAATACCCAGAGAGAACTCAAGGCAAAATCAGGCCAAATATGACATTTAACTATCAATCTTACCAAGGCCAGTGATTGTTAATCAGCCTGGGGAAAAATAAAGTAGTACACTCAACAATGGTTATTTTTTATAAGCACATGCCTACTATTTTACAGGGAAGAAAAGAACTACTTTCTGCAGAATATCTAGTAGAGTCATGTCTTCATTTTTACAGGTCACTAATTATGAATAAGCTCAAAATATCCCATCAGTCCAAAAATAAATTATACCAGGGAAAGCCCTCAGTATGGGCATTTTGGTTCTAAAAAGAAAGGGGAAAAAAAAAACCCAAAATTATAAATCCTAACCTTCTTTTCTAAGAAAGAAAATTGCATGATATAAAATGCTGACATTAACTACCTATATATTTTCCTCAGGCAAAAAGCTAGAATTTATCCAATTTGCATTTCAAACATACACTGTTTGAGGTAAGTTTCATGCATCAAACATGAGCTAGCTAACTTGCATGTTTTAATCATAGTTATAAACACCCACATACATGAATGTAACTTAATAGTACACATAAGTATACAAGCATTTATTTTTACATATACTTCAAATTTGATTCCAAATTTAGTCAACAGTAACTATCCAATGATTATTTAATTTCTCATCCATCTAATTCCAAGATTAAAGTATAGCACAACAGATATAAAACTCCAAGTACAAAGTGTGGCAATAGTAGAAAATTAATAAATGGCAATTATTTTATGGAAAAAATACTATATCCTTTTATTTTATTATTTTTCAATAACAGAAGGAAAAAGAAGGTAGATAATCCAAGTTACTTAAACTTAGTTTGTGGACGAATTTTACTGTCCTCATTTGAATACAGAGAAAAGGGGGAAAGACCTACTATAAAGACCTGGCTAACAGACAAGAAGGATGGTCTTCTCAGCATACCAGTAACACTGGGCTTCAAGTGTATTCCTCACTGTACTGCAAGTAAAAGAGACTGCATGTGTAGTGCTATTATGCAGCTAAGAAACATTTCTCTTCTAAAAATTGCAAAAAAATAGATGGGAAGAGAAGTGATGTGAGCTTCTAGAGGTAATATTTTAAACTGGTGAACAATTAAGAACATGAAAGTATCACAAAGTGATATTTAAAAACAAAATGAAAGTTAGGTAAGAGATTGCATGTTCTGCTGTCAACACTGAATCAGAGTCATCTTGGCAAGGAAAGCTGGAAAGCCACTCGATTCCTCCCGCTTAATTGAAAGTATAGCTACTAACCCACAACACCCACTCTATGGATATACAAACACACTCACTCATACACACATACTTAAATACAGTTAATATATGTGAATATATTTTTAGAGTATGTACACATATACTCTACATATAAATATATATTTGTAGTGTGTATAATCTATTTATATCTAGATAAATAATCTAGATAATAGATAAGATTCTTTAACCTTCCTCTGAAACTGGACAGGTGGTAAAGCATAAATGTTTCAAAGTACTTCTTTGCATAAGTAAGCTTAAAGATCTGAAGCATTAACAAGCAGAGTTTTTAATGATGACAGAAAACTAAAAACTTACATGCTTTTTGAAATGGTAACCCAAATCACATATAATTAGAATAGAGTTCAATGGTAAAATTACGAAATCACAGTGAGCAGAAAGAAGGCCACTTTCAACCCCAGCTGCTGCCACTGGAGGGATGTTTGCAGAGAAGCACAGGAAATAATCAGAGAATAAGTAGCCTCTGAATAAAAGGCTGCAGCCCATTGGGAGATATTCTTGTCTTAGGTAAAGAATAGGAAATTTCTAAAACTCAGTCTTCACAATGATGATGTCATCATGTAGCTTACAATATTGCAGGGAATGGTCATAATGGAAGAGAGTTGCATCTCCTTATGCAATTATACGTAGATCAATCTATGTGTGACAAAGTGAGAACAAAATTAGCCAAAGACTAAGCTTTGATTAACCATGAAGTAAGACTGAAAACTTTAAACTTAATATAGCAGCTCTGTACAGGGAAAGAGTACAGGTGAATAGTCCAGTATGAACAATGAACCGGATGATAAATATGTAAATAAAAGAACAAGGGGAGAATCACAATAACAGTGTAGGATAACTATGAAAAGCAAAGAGCAAGTTCAAAACCAAGATAAAAATATCACTCTACTACTTCTTTTTTTTTTTTTTAAAGATTTTATTTATTTATTTGATAGACAGAGATCACAAGTAGGCAGAGTGGCAGAGAGAGAGGAGGAAGCAGGCTGTCCGCAGAGCAGAGAGCCCGATGCGGGGCTCGATCCCACGACCCTGGGATCATGACCCGAGCCGAAGGCAGCGGCCTTAACCCGCTGAGCCACCCAGGCGCCCCTCTACTACTTCTTAAAAAGAACTTGACTAATTTTAAAACACTAAAGTAAGACTGAGAACGCCAGAACTACACAAAACTACACGTCAGTTAAATCTGTGCACACTATAGAATCTACCGTATGTCAACGCTTATAGTGACTTCCTTCACAAAGCCAGTATTGTTCATTCCACATAATAGGGAAAATTATTCTCGACTAATAATTTTGTTGTCTATTTAAAGTCCTGAGAAAATATGACCTTTTGGTTTTGTAGCAGAGCTACACTCTGTATTCCCAATATTCCCAATGAATATCTAACTAATATCCTGACACTCAAATGACTAGCCTAATTAATTTTTCCTATCTAATTAGCTATATGAATAGGGATTATTGACATAAACTACCTATCACCCTCAAAAACACAGTGTTTGCCAAGTATACTTAAAATTCATTATGTAGGGGCACCTGAGTGGTTCAGTGGGGAAAGGCCTCTGCCTTCAGCTCAGGTCATGATCTCAGGGTCCTGGGATGGAACTCTGCATTGGGCTCTCTGCTCAGCAGGGAGCTTGCCTCCCCTCTCTCTCTGCCTGCCTCTCTGCCTACTTGTGATCTCTGTCTGTCAAATAAATAAATAAACTCTTTTAAAATATCCATTATGTAGAAAAATATTTTCTTATATATATAGCTATCACAGTTTAATGTTGAAAAGATCCTGGCCTTTTCAGTTAATTCTCAAAGTTTTTTGTTTTTTTTTAAATGATTAGTTGAGTAGGTGAAAAACAGCAATTTGGGTCACTTTTGGGTCAGATTAGATGCTACACAATAAATATGGGATAGCCTCATTAGTAATTTACTCTCATTTTCCCTGTTTTTATTTTTATACTCTCAAATAGTTATATTTTTACAAATAATTCCTACTCTTTTTCCACTTGGATAATTTCTATTTATAGACTGCTAATTTTCACTTAGTCTCAAAAATGACACGATATCAGGAATATTCTTGCTTCTTGATACTAAAGCAAGATTTATATATACATTGGAATACACATACATAAATAAACTCATGAAGTTTAGGTAACACTAATATTGAGTGGAACTCTTAAATGAGCGGAGATAGGAGTTTCCCACTACCACTCCACAAGTAAGGAGCAAAAGGGAGAAATTCCAGGGTCACGCTGATGGAGAGAAGGGGGTTAGCCTGAAGAGCAGTATCAGCTATACGAGATGCAATATCAAGTAGCATTCCCATGCACAGATTAATATTAGATATACTGTTTTAAAATATACCACGTATTTTCTGTTAGGCTGACCCACTGGAATATTTTTTCCAGAAAAAAATTACTTGCTCTCTGATACTTTCTAGCCCTTTACATGGTTCTAAGAACCAAATGGCTGTCCTGTTAGGAGGTCCAATTGCTAGAGCACCTGCGTATACTTTCTTAGGAATATGGAGAACACTTACCATGCACTCTCCGTCTATCCCAGGTATAAAAAAGCAACCATATATTCTTACTCTTGCCATCCTTTATGTAACACCTCTCTTTCCTAAGAGTTTACTAGATGTGGAAACTAATGGATAGAAAATTAGGATTTTTGTCTATGATCACCCAATAAAGTTAACAGCTGAACAAGGAGCAAGTCCAAGTTCCCTGACAGTTTTCTACCACATTGTGCTGCTTTGCACAAGGATAAAAAAACAATAATGAAAGCACATACCTCTCTTTTCATAAGGGCAATGCATTTATCTCCCAGGCTATACATTTGTAAAAATCAACATGATATTTCAAGTCATTCTAGACCCATGGTTCGCTGCTTCTAAGTAGTAGGCACTCTAAAAAAGCTTTGAAAAGTCTTTTGACTTTAACTCCAAGAGGATCTGCTGTGTAGGTTCAAAGCTTCCTATGGTTGCCTAGAATTGGGAAGGGCAAAGTATTTCCCAGGAACTTTAAACACAACTGACTTATCATCTAGTGAGCACTCAGTTGGCTTCAAACTGAACAAACCCCAAATCCTGGTGGACCTAAATATCTGAGCAAGTTCTAGAGTATCACACAATGAAATTTCTTTTCCAGTTTACAGACTTCTGTGGGGGATGGGAGAGGTGAAATGACAGATAACATCTTTCTAGTTGGGGTATACTTTGGAGAAATAGCTTAGGTTTTCTCAGATATGCATTCTAGAGTCATTTTTCTTTCTGCACCACTATTCCCACAGCTGGGATCCACGCTGTAGCAATGTCTTTTCATTCTTTGTTACCTATATTATGCCAACCCACTTTCAAGGCTCAATGTATATTGTATCGGCTTTTTTTAGTTTCCTCCAACCATGACACCTACTGTAACTGCTCTCTTTTGTTTAGGCACAAACTTAGATGTTTCTCATGGTCTTACTTCATATTCCATTTAGTTTTATCTCTTCAATTAACTTGTAAACTCTCTGCGTACACAGCCACATGTGTTACCCATAGCAGTAACACATTAATTTTTTGACTGAAATATCAGAACTTCCCCTACAGATGTACAGAATTTGTACAGAATTCCCA
This sequence comes from Taxidea taxus jeffersonii, assembly GCA_003697995.1. NCBI lineage: Eukaryota > Metazoa > Chordata > Mammalia > Carnivora > Mustelidae > Taxidea > Taxidea taxus. The sequence continues at coordinate 43 of ML104045.1, read as the reverse complement.
CTGGCCATAGTTTCTGAAAAGCTGCATATCTTCCTCAGATTTT
>RCUC01140092.1:0-14255 GCA_003697995.1 Taxidea taxus jeffersonii | reverse complement strand
CTTTGATTAATTATAGGTGCCCAGCAAGTATTTGTTGAAGGGCAAATGATTAACCTCTGTGACTGCATATTTTTTTCCTACATGTACTAATTTGTGAACCTGAAAATGATCACACCGATGGTCAAGATGGGCACAGGGCCAGCCGCCAGCCAAGCCCAGCCCCATCAGCCAGCAGCGGCCACAGCAGCCACGATGCCTCAACCCCGACAAGAGCGCTCCGGGCTCACTAGTGGGGCCCAGAATCATGGTTATAAAAGCAGCTGGGCCCAGACAGGTCAGACAGGAGTCAGGAAGCTTCTTCTGTGAAGAGCCCAGCAGTAAATATCCTGGGCTCTGCAGGCCAGGCCGTCTGGGCCACCATCGCTCAGCCCCACGCTGGCAGCAGAATGCGCACCCGAGAGACGCGGCTGCACACCAGCGAGACTACCAGAGCGGGCAGCGGCTGCGGGCAGAGGGCTGGACCTCCTGGAAACCCCACTGACATGACCGACCGCCACGGAGGAGCTCGGGGGACCCCGCCACCAAGAAACACTGTGTGGGCACCGGCCCCTCCCGGCCAGCAAGCAGTCCCGAGGCAGAACCACACGCAGCTCCGTTCAAGAACCCTCCCTGCAGGGACGCCTGGGTGGCTCAGTTGGTTAAGCAGCTGCCTTTGGCTCAGATCATGATCCCAGTGTCCTGGGATCGAGTCCCACATCGGGCTCCTTGCTCGGCAGGGAGCCTGCTTCTCCCTCTGCCTCTGCCTGCCTCTCTGTCTGCCTGTGCGCACTCGCTCTCTCTCTCTAACAAATAAATAAATAAAATCTTTAAAAAAAAAAAAGAACCCTCCCTGCAGAGCAGGAGCTGAGTGTGCAGCAGCTGCACGCCCCTGCCCCCGCCACTCTCTCCTCTCTCGGACACGTGTCCCGGGCTGCGAGTCAATCAGCTCAGCACAACAGGAGCAGCACATTCCGCGGGACTGCTGACGACCCCCCAAGAAATATGGTGGCATCGAGGGGAAACCCGGCAGAGCCGAGCAGCCTTGGCGGGCGTCCCCTCCCACTCCACCGCCCCTCCCGGCACTTACTGGATTTTGAGCAGACTGAGGGATTTCGTCGACGACGCTGTTATCTCTCCAGTCTTGTTTCTATTGATGTAAACTGAGAAGCCGTTATTTTGGAAACCAAACTCCTTTGCGACCTAAAACAAAGCCCCAAAAAACACATGTTGAAACAGATATTCGAGTACCACTACTCTGGCCACATATGCACCAGATGATACTAGAACAACGCTCACTAAATTTAGAACTGCTCCTCGGGAACCACATTTCTCTCGTGATTTTGGTCTCTTGCGAGGAAATTCGTCCTGCCCACACAGATGTCGAGTAAAATGAGAAAGGGCCAAACAGAAGCAAAGCTCTGTGTAAATGAGAAGGCATATGACACACCTAAGAGTCTGAGGCAAGTAAAAGTCACGCCTGCATCTGGCAATTTTAACTTCTACTTTTGAAATTAACTAAAAACCCAATTCCAAGGCGCCTGGGGGGCTCAGTCAGGGAAGCGTCTGCCTTCAGCTCAGGTCACAATCTCAAGATCCTAGGATCAAGTCCTGTGGTGGGCTCCCTGCTCAACGGGGAGCCTGCTTCTCCCTCTACCCATTCCCCTGCTCATGTTCTCTCTTTCAGATAAATCAATCTAAAAAAAAAAAATTCCAATTTTGAAACCTAAGAAGAAAAACAGAAGTGAAGAATGGTGCCTCCCAGTCAGTCCTGACCATGAACTCCCACAGCAGGCCTTGCGCCAGGGGCTGCGAACACTCGCTCCCTGGCTTCCCAAGCGATAAGCAGTCCCAAGGGCCAGCTCCATTCTGCATGCTCAGAACACAGCAATGAATGAATGCAGACAAGGTTCCTGCCATCGAGGACCTCAGCATCAAAGCGGGGAGAAAGAGACAAGAACCACAGGTGCGGGCAAGCAGCAGGTAGGAAAGGAAGAGAGAGCAGCAGGGGAGAGGCCACTAGACAGCAGGACAGAGAAGGCCTCTGAGGAACACGTCTGAGCAGAACCCCAGGAAGAGACTAAGGCTGTACTCACAGAGCTGAGAAAGAACAGTGCAGGCAAGAGGAGAAGCACAAGGGCTGAGAGGTTGAGGAGGGCTGAGAAGAGAGAGGCCAGTCAGGCCAGAGCCCCGTAGGCAAGAAGGAAGCGGTAAGAGACAAGAATGGCAAAGTAGATGGGACCGTGTGGGCTCGGAGGATTCTGGATTCCAGCCCAGGAGCCGTGGAAGCCACAGGAGCTGAGAGCAGGGGTGGCCAAGCTGTGAGGCTTACTTCTCACTGATACTCTGTTGAAGGTGGGAAGAGGAAACGGGAGAGTCAGCTGCCCGGCCCAGAGGAGCCGGGCTCAGTCAAGGCCAGGACAACGGAGATGGAGAAAGAAGCACACCTTCCAACCATCATCATCAATAGCCCTTGCTAATCTGGGAAAGGGGCAGAATGGAGTGAGGGAAAGGGAGGACATCAGCAAGGTGTTCAGACTTCTAGCTTGAGAACTGGGGGGACAGAAGGAAGACCACACCGGTAAGGAGGCACGGAAGATGGTGAAGGAGAAGGAAGACCGAAGGAAAAGACAGGTCTTCCCTTTAACGCCAAGACTGAGGTGGTGCCCGGCAAGGCATCAGCAGGCCATCAGCCTTTGAGTCTGGGGCCAGGAGAGGAGTCCAAGTTGTACCCCAGAGTTCAGGGGTCAACAGAGTAGAGGCAAACACAGGAAGAGACCAGGAGTCTCAGCAGAGAATCAAATAATAAAATGGAATCAAATGAAATTTCTACAACAGAAAATAGCAGAAATGGAAAACACTGGATGGGCTGATCAGCACATGGGAGATGCAGCAGCAGGAGTCAATCAGCCTGAAGATAAATTTCAAGAATCTGCACAATCTGAAGATGGAGATTTTAAAGAAAAATGACGAGAACCTTATGAACTCCTAGGACAACATCAAATGATCCTAAAGACAATAAAATAAGGAAAGGACTGAAAAGTATCTGAAGAACGAACGGCGGAAAGCCTCAAAGGTGACGCCAAGCAGAGTAACAAATCTGGGAGTTCAGCAGCCCGAGCAGGGTACATAAAAAACGGTCGCCCCGTGCCTGCACCAGGGTCAGAGCGCTGACAGCTGGAGATCAATGGAGACCAGAAAACAATAGAATGACACCTTCAGAGTGCTGAGAGAGCATAAAAATCTGTCAACTCAGATCTCTGCGTACGAAGGCGAGCTGAAAATGCTGTGGGGCCAACAAAACCCGAGAGGGTGTGTCAGCAGCAAGCCCCCTCTCCAGGAACTTCAGGCTGAAGAGCGGGACACCAGCTCCCAGAGAAAACACCGGAGGAACACGTAAGATGGAGACTAGGACAAGAGGTCTCGACTACACAATCTGAAACCATCACATTGACTGTCCCGTGACTGGTTTTCAAAAGAGAACTGCAGTCAACTACATTTGAATAATTAAGTAAGTAAGGACTAGAGAAATAAATTAAGGGGGGGTTGCCATGAGAATTCTGGCAGAGACAGTGCAGGTCAGGGACGAGACCAGAGAGGAGCTCTGCGTATTTCCCTGAGTCAGCGAAATACCATTTCTGCCTAGTTCGGCCTGCTGCTTTTCAGCCAATTTCTCCTTTGACATGGAATTATTTTTTTTTTAAGATTTTATTTAGTTTTTTTGACAGGGAGAGATCACAAGCAGGCAGAGAGGCAGGCAGAGAGAGTGGGCGGTAAGCAGGCTCCCCGCTGAGCAGAGAGCCTGATGTGGGGCTCGATCCCAGGACCCTGATATCATGACCGGAGCCAAAGGCAGAGGCTTTAATCCACTGAGCCACCCAGGCACCCTTTGACATGGAATTATTGGTAAAACCTACTACTTATTCACTATGAGAAAAAAAGACTTGATTTGATGATTAGCTTTACATACTAACCTCATTTCCTACAGATTTTAAATACATGAATTACAAGTAACTCCATCTTGTCATTCTGAAATTCTCAAAGTGATAATAAGAAATGGTCCTTAAGGGGCACCTGGGGGGGCTCAGTCACTAGGCGTCTGCCTTCGGCTCAGGTCATGATCATAGGGTCCTGGGATAGAGGCCTGCGTCCTTCTCCCTGCTCAGCAGGAAACCTGCTTCTCCCCCTCCCATTCCCCTGCCTGTGTTCCCTCTTGCTGTATCTCTCTATGTCAAATAAAAAAATTTTTTTAATAAAAAAAAAAAAGGGGATGGCACCTAGGTGGCTCAGTGGGTTAAGTCTCTGCCTTGGGCTCAGGTCATGATCTCAAGGTCCTGGGATCGAGCCCCGCATCAGACTCTCTGCTCAAAAGGGAGCCTGCTTCCCCCCACCCACCCCATCCCCTGCCTGCCTCTCTGCCTGCTTGTGGTCTCTGTCAAATAAATAAATAAAATATTTTTTGAAAAAAGAAAAGAAAGCATCAGCAAATTAAGACCATAAAATTTATATTCCCAACTGCAAAAAACGTTAAGACCAAAGACTAAAAATAATGTCTTTGACTCTTCTCTGCAATAACTTAGATATAAACTGAAATTAAATAATTGTGGCAGCTATTCCACAAACCCATCATGTTTCTCTATACCCAACACCCTCCAAGCTGTTTCCAAAAACGAGAAAGCTTTTGCCACAAGTGTGAGCTTCCTGAAAGCTACCACGTAACTCCCAGGATGAAAAGGAGTTTCCAAAATGGGGCAGGGGCTGCTGTGGGGCCAGCCCGCTGTATAAAGGTATATCCCCTGGGACCACATGACCAGCGCTTATACTCCCCATAAGGACGGAGATATAGTTGTCTTTTTTTAAGATTTACTTATTTATCTTAGAGTGCACGTGCGCGCACACAAGCGAGGGCACGGAGGAGGGGCAGAGGGAGAGAGAACCTCCAGCAGACTCCATGCTGAATGCAGAGCAATGCTCCGCCAATGCCGGGCTCAATCTCCCGACCAGGTGATCGTGACCGGAGCGGCAAGCAAGAGTGGAGCAAAAAGCAAGAGTCGGCCGCTTAACCGACTGCCCCGCCCAGGCGCCTCCAAGTGCCTTTTCAACTATGACATCAGCAGTAGTGCGTCCCACGTGGAGCCCCACCTCTGAGACGCAGAAACAGATGTTCACTCCCGTGAACATAACTGCTTCTAGAACATTGGAGGTTTTTTTTTAAAGATTGTTTATTTGACAGAGAGAGACACAGCGAGGGAGGGAACACAGGCAGGGGGAGTGGGAGAGGGAGAAGCAGGCTTCCCGCTGAGCAGGGAGCCTGATGCGGGGCTCGATCCCAGGACCCCAGATCATGACCTGAGTGGAAGGAAAACACTTAACGACGGAGCCCCCCAGGCGCTCCTGAACTTTTGAGTTCTTTATCTAAGGATACAGGAATCTAACACAGGGGAAGCAACCACTTAAAAACAAAAGTTTAACAGAGTCTCATAAAAGTATCATTAAAATCTTAACAACCGGGCCCCTGGACGGCACAGTCAGTTGAGCGTCCGACTCCCAATGTCCGCTCAGGTCATGGTCTCAGGGTCGGGAGACTGAGCCCAGCAGAGTCTAAGACTCTCTCCCTCCCCGTCCGCGCTGCCACCCCCACCCCGGCACACTCTCGCAGTCTCGCTCTCTCTCAAATAGATAAATCGATCTGTAAAATCTTTAAAATGTTATGTTCACACTGGAGGTGAACCTTGTGTAAAACTGATGTAGTAAAACCAGAAACGCAGCATGGAATAAAAGTAACCCGCTCGTGACTGCGGGTAACAAAGAATACACAGCAGGATTCCATTCATGTCAAATTCAGTCACAAGCAAAACGAGTTTGGGGTTTAGGAGCTTGGGGTTTAGGAGCGCACGCTGAGGTGGCGCAACAGCAAAGGGGGAAGCCGTGAGGACGTCGGCGCAGGAGGGCGTCAGGGAGCGGGGAAGGCCACTGACCCTGCAGCACCGGCCGCGCCCCTCCCTCACCATCTGTCATTTGTCCCTATTTGTCAAGCGTTTCTTAATATGTAGTTCACTTCATGGTTAAAAAAAAAACAACAATAATACAAGGAGAAAGGAGCAGGTCACAGACGGCGGAGGTCAACGGGGACAGGCTAGAGCCATCCTCCAGCCCAAGCAGGGAAGGGACAGCGGCAGCCAGACAGTGACCGAGGCAGAGGTGCTGCTGCTGAGCGACACAGCCCGGAGGAGCCTACCGGGGAGGGCTTCCGGTCCGAGGAGCCGCAGCAGGAGCAGCGCCAGGTGGTCTCGAGAGAACGAGCGACTCTCGGGCTCTGGGAGACAGCCTGGCAGCACCGCCACCGCCCACCTGGGAACGGCAGCGCCCAGGGGGCCGAATGCCGCGCAGGAAAGCAGGATCAAGGTGCTCACTGTGGGGAACAGCGAGCCGGAGCCAGCCGCGTCCACAGCGGTCAGCACCCTCGTCTGAGGGACCGCGAGCCCCCGTGCGCACCCACAGCCGGTCACTGGCTTCCCACGACAAGCACGATCCAGGTAGTGAGACATGTGAAGAGGTCATAAAGACACAAAATGGGATGGTAGGTGCCACGGACTGGGGCGGGGAACAAAGGGAGGCTGTTGTTTAACACAGAGTTTCAGGTCTACAAGATGAAAAGGTTCTGGCAATGGATGGTCGTAACGACTGCACCAATTACTTCACACAACGGAACCGCGGACTTAAAGACGGTTTGGGCCAGGGGCACCTGGCTAGCTCCGGTGGAGAAGCAGGCAACTCTTGATCTCAGGGTTACCAGTTCAAGCCTCAGGGTGGGTACAGACATTACATTAACAATTGCTTTAGATGACTAAAGTTTTATGTTATATATTGTTATTTTCTTTAATTTTAAATAACCTATACACCCAATGTGGGGCTCAGACCCACCACCCCAAGAGCAAGAGCAAGAGCAAGAGCCCTACCAACTAAGCCACCCTGGCACCCCTGTTATGTGTTACTTATTTCTTCTGGGAAAGAGAGAGAGAGAGCACACATGCACAGATGAGAGCTTCCCCCCCTTCTCTCTGCCTACTTGTGATCTCTGTGTGTCAAATAAATAAAATCTTTAAAAAACAAAAAATAACACGATTAAAATAAATTTCCAAATAAGTCTACAAAAACTTTATGTAAACAAAAATCTAAATAACAAAGGAAAGCAGGCGTTAAAGTATTTTTTTCTTTCCTAATCGTACATAAACATGACTTCTTAAACTCAATAATGTCTTAGATTTGATGAAGTACATTCACAGCACAGCACAATCCCATTTTGGCAAAGTCTGTACACATAAGTATGTGTGTGCAAACATGCGGCACTAAAAACACGTTTAGAGCTACGGTTTGGTTTCTTTCTTATTTTTTAGAGTTTATTTACTTATTTGTCGGAGTGCGTCCATGGCACAAGCAGGGGAAGCGGCAGGCAGAGGGAGAATTAGGCTCCCCATCGAGCAAGAAGCCCGACGTGGGACTGGATCCTAGGACCGCGGGATCATGACCTGAGCTGAAGGCTCAGACACCACTGACTGAGCCACCAAGACGCCCCAAAACATGCCATGTTAAAAGATATTTCTTAGTGGTAAAATTTCAAGTGATTCTTACTTGCTTCTTTACACTTTTCTGAATCGTTTCAGCCTTTCAGAATTAATGCATATTATCCTTATAATCAGAAGAAAGGATTTTCATTTGAAGGGAAACATATTTCAGAGTAGCACACCTTTGTTTGTGAGTATTCCCAAGAAAACCTCCTCTATGCACTCATTACTGCGATGGTGACGGCTTCAGAGACCAAGTGGCTAAAATCAAGCTACAGGGTTGCCTAAGGGGCTCAGTCGGTGAAGCGTCTGCGTTAGGCTCAGGGTCATGATCCAGGGGTCCTTGCTCAACGGGGAGCCTGCTTCTTCCTCTGCCTGCTGCACCCCTGCTCGTGCCCTCTCTCGCTCTGACAAGTAAATAAATAAAATCTTTAAAAACAAAACAAACTAAACCCCCCACCCCCAACCCTCCCAGTGACTGCTGTCATTCTGTGTCTCCCTGGGCGAGGCAGCCATGAACTGTCCAGGAGGAAATACAAGCATTTTAGGAATACTACTGGTGCAAATAAAAGAACTACAAGGTCACGCTGTTATCTCGGAAACCTTCTGAATTTAACCTGTTTGACAACTCTACATTTAATATCAAGCACAAACGCCTCAAGTAAAAAGGAAAATCATATTCCTACATGGTTATTACAAATTTAAGTTTAAGAAATTTCCCTATCAGGGGCACCTGGGTGCCTCAGTGGGTTAAGCTCAGGATCCTGGGATCAAGCCCCACATGGGGCTCCCCACTCGGCAAGGAGCCTGTTTCTCCCTCTCCTCCCCACTTGTTCTCTCTCTCAAATAAGTAAATAAAATTTTAAAGAAAGGAAGGAAGGAAAGAAGAACAGAAGAAATATTAATCTCCCTATCAAAGGCAGCTAGGTGGCTCAGTCAGTTAAGTGTCTGCCCTCAGCTCAGGTCATGATCCCCGGGTTCTGGGATCCCTGCTCAGTGGGGAGTCTGCTCCTCCCTCTCCCTCTCTCCCTCCCCTGGCTTGTGCTCTTCCTCTATTAAATAAAATCTTTAAAAATAATAATAATAAATTTTCCTATCAAAAAAAAAAAAGAGGGCACCTGAGTGGCTCAGTGGGTTAAAGCCTCTGCCTTCGACTCAGGTCATGATCTCAGGGTCCTGGCATCAAGTCCCGCATCAGGCTTTCTGCTCAGCAGGGAGCCTGCTTCCCCCTCTCTCTCTGCCTGCCTCTCTGCATACTTGTGATCTCTGTCAAATAAATAAAATCTTAAAAAAAAAAAAAGTCAGGGAAATGAAATCTGTGTGCCAAGAGGAAAAAGAATTAGGAGGTCATCTCATGGGCCATAGTTTGCTGATACCTGCTATGAAGTATAAACCAAAAGCCTCGTCTTACTGCAGGGCTCTCCTCCCAGTGTTACCCTTTTTTTTCTTTTAATAGATTATTTATTTATTTGACAGACAGAGATCACAAGCAGGCAAAGAGGCAGGCAGAGAGAGAGGAGGAAGCAGGCTCCCCGTCAAGCAGAGAGCCCGATGTGGGGCTCCATCCCAGGACCCTGGGATCACGACCTGAGCCGAAGGCAGAGGCCTTAACCCACTGAGCCACCCAGGTGCCCCAGGGTTACCCTTTTTAAGTCTGGCTGTGCTCTTTTACATTGCATTCTATAAATTCATAACAGATCTATGTATGTGGCTCTCACTTTCTTTCTATTTATTTATTTGAGAGAGAGAAAAGAGGAAAAAGGAGAGAAGCAGACTCTGTGTGAACCAGGGAGCCTGAGATCATGACCTGAGCTGAGATCAAGAGTCAGACGATTAACTGACTGAGGCACCCAGGCGCCCCCCATGCCTCTAATTTTCTAATGAAGTGGGACTGGGGCGCATGGGTGGCTCAGATGGTTAGGTGTCTGCCTTCAGCTCAGCGGGGAGTCTGCTTCTCCCTCTGCCTCTGCCTCTCTCCCCTGCTCATGTTCTCTCTCTCTGTCTCTCTCTCAAATGAATAGGGAAAATCTTTAATTTAAAAAAAGGGGGGGGGCACCTGGGTGGCTCAGTGGTTTAAGGCTCGGGTCATGATCTCTGGGTCCAGGGATTGAGCCCCACATCGGGCTCTCTGCTCAGCGGGGAGCCTGCTTCCCCCCCTCTGTCTCTGCCTGCCTCTCTGCCTACTTGTGATCTCTCTGTCAAATGAATAAATAAAATATTAAAAAAAAAAGAATAAAGTGGGAATTATTCTGTACATGTTTTTAACAATCCTCCTTTAACAGACAATTTAAGTCTTTCACTCTCTAATTTTTCACTCTCCTAAGTACTAATCACATGAAATACTTTTACACGCACCCCTGGACTCTTTTTGGCCACCACGGCGGTAAGCCATGGTCCGTGACGCAATCTGACCCTGGATCAATCCAGTCACGGTGGAGAAGAGCAAGTCGAGAGACTGAACCAGGGAGCGGGCAGAATCGGGGACGGCTACAGATGGGAAGGGAGCAGCAGGAGAGGACGAAAGTGCAGACACCCATGCCACCGCTACCTTTTTCAAAAATGCTGCAGCTGTTTCTCTCTTTGTGGCTGTGATCCGCTTCACCCCATCTGGGGACTGGACACGAATTATCTGTCACAAATGAAACAAGGCGGTTACTGCACAGACTAGTAAGTTCTGATCTATGACTAAGACTAACACCTGCAGTCTCTCCGCATCTGGGTCACTGAAACTTAGAGCCAAACCTCTCCCTTCCCCGAGCAACACCAGGTACTTCTAAAAGAGAAGCAGAGGTATGACATTCACCAACCTATGCAAAGACATCCTGACAGTACTGCCCTGACTCTCAACTCTGGTCATGCCACTCAGAAAAATTTTTAACCATTATTTACAAAGAATATATATGAAACACTTCGTTTCTCTTTGGATTTATAAAAACAACAATACAACAACAACAAAAAAACCCTTCATGAATCATGAATGACTGCGTTCTTTAAAAAAAGATTTCTTTGGGGGCTCCTGGCTTGCTCAGTCGGTGAAGCATCCAATTCTGGATCTTGGGGTTTTGAGTTCGAGTCCCACTTTGGGTGTAAAAACAACTCAAAAAATAAATAAAAAAATTTAAAACACATCTGATTAAAAAATAATAAAAATAAAAAATAAAAAAGATCTTATTTTATTCTAAAATCTATATGCAAAGATAAGAATGATCTAAAAAATTCGTAGGGTATCTTCTAATTTGTTATTTACCTTTAATAGAAAAACTAAAAGAAATAAAGGTGTTTAACATCATGGTAAACATATCAGGGTTTTAAAAAAATACTTTTATGGCAACCCTGAAACGCGTGGCAGGCCTGGAACACTGCACACAGAGCATCACCTTCTAGGACTTGATTTTTATACAGATCAAAGTCCTTCTGAAGGTGGGTGAGCTACTCTGGCCAACTGTACAAGTTCCTGCTTTCACCAGGGTGCATGAAAAGGCATGGCCTGCCGAAAACAGGGCAGACAATGCTCCAACCACCTGAAGGGAAGAAAGAAAGGCAGGAACACACCACCAAGTACGCATGGCAGTTTCTCTTTTCAGCCATTACCGCACTGCGCACTGTACTGAAAACAAACACTTAAAAAAAACCACGCAAATACCCTGTACATATGAAAACTGTCATAAGCCACCGTTTTTTTAAAAAAGATTTTCAGGGGCGCCTGGGTAGCTCAGTGGGTTAAGCCTCTGCCTTCGGCTTGGGTCATAGTGTCAGGGTCCTGGGATCGAGCCCCGCATCGGGCTCTCTGCTCAGCGGGGACCCTGCTTCCTCCTCTCTGCCTACTTGTGATCCCTGTCAAATAAATATTAAAGAAAAAAAAAAAAAAAAAGACTTTCAGGCCGACTGGGTGGCTCAGTCAGTTGGGCGCCTGCCTTTGGCTCAGGCTGTGATACTGGGGTCCTGGGATCAAGCCCCGCATCAGGCTCCCTGCTCAGCGGTAAGTCTGCTTCTCCCTCTCCAACTCCCCCTGCTTGTATTCCCTCTCTCGATGTCTCAAATAAATAAAGTCTTTAAAAAAATTTTTTTTAAATAAAGTATTTTTTTAAAAATGTATTTTCAGGGCACCTGGGTGGCTCAGTCGTTAAGCATCTACCTTTGGCTCAGGTTATGATCTCAGGCTTCTGGGGTCATGTCCCACATCGGACTCCCTGCTCCACAGGAAGCCTGTTTCTCCCTCTCCCACTCCCCCTGCTTGTGCTCCCTCTCTCACTGTGTCTCTGTCAAATAAATAAAATAAATCTTTAAAAAACAAAATTTTTTTTCACTGGGGTGCCTGGGTGGTTCAGTCAGGGAGGCCTGCAACTCTTGATTTTGTGTTGTGGGTTCAAGCCCCATGTTGAATGTAGAGAAGACATAAATATAAAATCTTAAAAAAAAAAAGTTTGGTTTTTTTTAAATTTACTTATTTGACAGAGAAAGATATCAGAAGGAGGCAGAGAGGCAGGCAGAGAGAGAGAAGAGGAAACAGGCTCCCCATTGAGCAGAGAGCCTGATGTGGGGCTTGATCCCAGGGCCCTGGGATCATGACCTGAGCTGAAGGCAGAGGCTTTAACCCACTGAGCCACCCAGACGCCTCAAAAAAAAACCAGTTTTAATTAAAAAAAAAAGATTTCACTGAAACACGATAAAATGCTACAATGGCTTTGATCAACTGTCCACTTTTATCAAACAAAGTAAGATTAATCTAGATTTTCCTAAAATAGTTTGATTTTCTCATTTTCTACTTTCACTTTACCGAAAAAGCTTTGCCCTGATACTGTTCTCAATTTTTTTTAAGATTGTCTTGGATAATCCTTATGAAATCCCAATTCTTTTTTTTTTTTTTTAAGATTTTATTTATTTGAAAGAGAGAGACACAGCGAGAGAGAGAACACAAGCAGGGGGAGGGAGAAGCAGGCTTCCCGGGCAGCTGGGAGCAGATGCAGGACTAGATCGCAGGACTCTGGGGTCATAACCTGGGCTTAACGACCGAGCTGCCCAAGCGGCCCGAAATAAGGCATCCAATGGTTAAGCTTTATGCCTTAGGTTAAAACCGCCTTGTAAGGCATAAAGCATCTTCCATCTCTTTGCTCCTTGGCCGCGGCTGCTCCGGTCCCGCTCATCAGTGAGGAGTGCACGACTCCGCTCCGTACGGAACACCGGGACCGTCTTCAGAAGCCGCGGCGCAGGCCCCAGCCAGCTCCTCCCGTTCTTGTCTGTCTCCCACGCTGCGGCGCGGTACGAAGAGCTGGGTTTCTCGTGGGAGACTGTGACCGTCCCTTTGTTCACGAGCGCGCGAGGGCAGGAGGGCAGCGGCCGGTGGGCTCCGCAGCTGAAGCCGACGGCAGGGCGGCGGGGACAGCGCGGCCGCAGCGCAGGGCCCTTCCCGCCCCACAGCCCCGACTGCGCAGAGCGGCGTGACCCACACGCAGCCTGCGGGTGCTCGGGCCGCCAGCGTCGGTCCGAGGAGGCCCGGAGCGCGTCGTGGGGCGGCGCAGGGGCTGGCGAGGCCCAGGCGGACACGGCGGACACCGCGGCGGGAGCACAGCCTTTCCTCAGCAGCGCGCGCCAACCCCAAGCTGAGAGCCGCCGGGTCCGGCTCGGGCGCCCGCCCTCCTCGCAGGCCGCGCGGTCCGCAGCAGCCCCCACCTCGGGCTTCTCTCGCGCCCGTTCCGCCCCCGGCTCGGCCCAGGCCCCCGACGGCCGGCGGAGGGGGAGGGGAGGGCCTCCGCCTGCAGCTCCTGCCGCGGGCCCGAGCCGCCCAGGGCCGAGCCGAGGCGCACCGGCGGGAGCGCGGGGATGGCCGGGCTCCCAGCGCCGCTCCGCTCTCCCCGAATCCCCAGACGGCGTGGCCCAGAGCCGCGCCCGGCCCGAGAGCCGCCGCCGGGCCGGGCCTCGCAGCCCCCGCGCCGCCCCGCACCCGGCCCGCACCCGGCAGAGCCCCGCACCCGGCCGCCGCCCCACAGGCCGCGCCGGTAAATCTGCTGCCTCATCCCCGCGCCCCGCTCCCGCTCGCGCCTCACTCACGATGCTCTCGGCCATGGCGGCCGCTCCCGTCTCCGGGCTCGGGCCCCGGGCCGCCGCCGCCGCCTGCCGCCCCGCGGGCCTCGAAGCCTCGGCCCCGGCCTCAGCCCCGGCCCCGGCCTCCCGCCGCCGCCGCCACCGCCGCTCCAGCTTCGCCGCCGGGCGCCCCCGCCGCGCGACGTCCGGTGCCTCGCCCAACGCGCTCCGCCGGCCGCGCAGCCCGGAAACCGGGTTCCGGCCCTCCAACGGCCCGCGCATGCGCCAGCGGGGCCGCCGCGGGCGGGGCGGGGCGAGGCGGGGGCGCGCGGGGGGGCGCGCGAGGGGGCGGCGGGCGCGCGCGCGGGCCCTGAGCTCCGGGAGGGACGCCTTTGCTCGTGGCCCGCGCTCCTCTCTGAAACCCAGGCCGGGCGGCAAGGTCCGAGGAGAAACCCCAGCGAGCGTGCGCCGTCGCGCCGCGGTCGTCACGCTGGGCCCCAGGCGACGGACGCCGCGGGTCAGGGCGGGGACGTCGCCGCGTCCCGGCGGGAGAAGGAAAGCCGCGTGGCGCTGAGTCCAGCACGAGGCCCCCGAGCCTGGGCTGCTTCGCCCGAGGCCCGGCCGGCCCGCCGCCTGGCCGCAGGGCTCGGCTGTCGGCCTCTGCGGTCCTGCTGGCCCCAGCGCGGAGCCCCC
>RCUC01140091.1:0-54815 GCA_003697995.1 Taxidea taxus jeffersonii | reverse complement strand
TCCTACACTGTTGGTGGGAATGCAAGCTGGTGCAACCACTCTGGAAAACAGCATGGAGGTTCCTCAAAAAATTGAAAATAGAGCTACCTTATGACCCAGCAATTGCACTACTGGGTATTTATCCTAAAGATACAAACGTAGTGATCCAAAGGGGCACGTGTACCCGAATGTTTATAGCAGCAATGTCCACAATAGCCAAGTTATGGAAAGAACCTAGATGTCCATCAACAGATGAATGGATAAAGAAGAGGTGGTATATATATACGATGGAATACTATGCAGCCATCAAAAGAAATGAAATCTTACCATTTGCGACGACATGGATGGAACTAGAGCGTATTATGCTTAGCGAAATAAGTCAACTGGAGAAAGACAACTACCACATGATCTCCCTGATATGAGGAAGTGGAGATGCAACGGGGGTGGGAGTTAAGGTGGTAGGAAAAGTAAAAATGAAAGAAGATGGGATCGGGAGGGAGACAAACCAAAAGAGACTCTTAATGTCATAAAACAAACTGAGGGGGGTGTGGGGAAGAGGGGTTGGGTGAGGGTGGTGGGGTTACATCATATGTTTAAATAAAGCTTAAATAAAGTAAAAAAAAAAAAAAGAATACAATCAAAAAAAAATAAAAAATAAAAAATAAAGAAGTCTATTCTTTGTTTTTAATATATCTACCAGCCAGAGATAAAAATAACTGTCTTAAATTGTTGGGAATCTAATCCTGCTCTGCATATTGCTAACTCTCACTTATGGTGGATTATTTCCTTGTTTGTGCTGTGAATTTTTTTTTTTTTTTGGATTGTGAGTTTATCTTCAGCAAGACTATATTGAAGGAAACCCTGACAATACTTACTGAGGGTTTGTCCCTCCAGAGAGGACTTGTATTCATTTTGTCACAGATGTTATCAGCTTGGGAGTTCTCAGCCATGAAAGTGGTATAAATGCCAAACTTTGCCATTAGGGAGGGCAGGTCCCCTGGGAGGGGTTTTCCTTTTATCCAGATACAAGTAAAGATTAATAAGTTTCCTCAATATTCCTCTTTGCAGACAGTTTGACTTTTAGTTCCAACCCTTTTTCTGAAGGCATAGTAGCTCTTTGACAGTTTTCAGCTTTATGTGCAAAGGCTTCAGATTCTCTGGGGACAGATGTAGTGTGAACTCAAGACCATTTCTCTGGTTTTTAGTTTCCTTCATTTATGCCCATAGGGTTTATATTATTTTCTTAAAAGTTCAGCTATACATTTAGAAGGCTATTTTCTATATTTCATCATGGTATTTTATAATGGAAGGTTTTTTGAGGATTAACTAATCTGTTCTACTGCTAGAAATATAAGGTGTGGACTGTATTTTTCAAGAGAGAAGGAGGGCACGTGTACATATGAGGGGTAGGAGAGGGGCAGAGAGAGTCTTAAGCATTTTTTACAACCAAAGTGGAAAGCCCCAACATGGGGCTCCACCTCAGGATCCTGAGATCATGACCTGAGCCAAAATCAAGCATCAGATGCTTAACTATCTTAGCCACCCAAGCGCCCCTGGTCTGTCTTTAATATAACAACTAAAATGGCCTGAGCTATTACTATTTATCAAGCACTATTGTAAACACATTACATGAATTTACTCTTTCATCCTCTCAACAACTAGGTGAGATAGGTACTATTATTTCCAGTTTGTGTCCTCCAAGAAGATGCCCAGACCAGAGTAAATGTGCAAGAATTTTTTTAAGAAAGATGCGTGTGAAAAAGAAAATGGGGGATGTGGGGGAAAGGCTGGTGAAGTCTGGGAGAATCATTAGACCATAGTCAAAGCCTAAACCTGGGTAAAAAAGAAAGTGAGGGAACATGGGCTGAAGGGTCTTAGACTCCAGAGCAGTCTCAGTAAGGTTTAGCAGCGCTGTTGGGAGTGTCTTGGAGCTAATGCTGACTGACAAAGGAGTCCCATATCTCCCATAGACCTACCTTATTATCCCTGCCTTATTCAATCATTGCTGGAGAGAAGCCCATGAGAGAGATGACCTTGTCACAGATGCCATGATGGATTCCAAAGTGCAGCAGCTGGGGCCCTCAGCTAATCATGCTCCAGGGACTAGGAATTCTGCCAGGTATATTTTCACCGCCACCACACCCACCTTAGACAGAAGGAAACAAGCACACAGAGGCTAGCTAACAGTTAACTTGCGCAAGGGCACACAGCTGGCACATAATGGAACCAGGATTCAAACTTATGTACTTTAGCTCTAGGAGACATCTAAGCTACATACATATATATACATATATATACGTGTGTGTGTGTGCATGCATGCACCTGTGTGTAGTGTGTATGTATATTTTTGTATGTGTATATATAAGGGTGTGTATGTATACACACATATGGAGATTAATCTTATTGCATTGGGTCTACATATAGGAAAAGTATTAAGTTAAATGTGCCTATATTATAATATAAATCATAATTTATATTATATATAAAATTATGTTTTATATATAAATATGTATGTGCATATAAACATAAATTATAATTTATGCATATATTTTCATAGGGAAAGTTCTATTTTTTAATCAGATTCTACAAGGGGCTCTATGAGGGGGCAAAAACACACTTAAAAAAACCTTTAACAGTTGGGACCCTCAAGGGCAGAGGACTATGAGTTTGACAGCGACATCTAAGATGTGACTATTACTAGAAATCCAATGATTATTTTTTAAGAGATTTTATTTATTTGTCAGAAAGAGATAGAGAGAGAGAGCACAAGCAGGCAGAGTGGCAGGCAGAGGCAGAGAGAGAAGCAGGCTCCCTACTGAGCAAGGAGCCCGATGTGGGACTCGATCCCAGGACCCTGGGATCATGACATGAGCCAAAGGCAGCAGCTTAACCAACTGAGCCACCCAGGCATCCCTAGAAATCCAATGATTATTGATGCATTTCTCTCCTCAGTTGAGTTAGTTATAGATTTTGTTTCTCATAGTACATCTTTATTTTTCCCCTCTACTCCCTCCCATGACAGAGACATCTAGCTACCTACTCAGTATCCAATCTTCCTTCTTCATTAGTAATTATCAGTCCACCAAAAATCAACAATAAGTTACTTATCTATCCCTACTATGTCACTATGACCATCTGAATAACTTCTAAGTGTGAATAAAAATTGTTGGGTGAGCCTTTCAGAAAACCTTCTTAAAAGGAGTTGACTCAGTTGGCTTGTGACTTGTATCCTTCAGGGATTCAGCAAAGAAACAGATGGCACTGAACTGAAATTAGGATAAGATGGGGAGGTTTTCTATGTAATGGGACTATTGTTAAAGGTGTTGGCAGAATATAGGGATATCATGAAGAACAGCATAGGAGCATGAGATTAGAATCAGCTGAGCTGTTATCATTACTATTTCTGAACTGGTAAGAAGAGAGTCAGGTAGGGCAGACTGCCCTGAGAATAGGTAGAGAGATGCGGCCAGCCAGATGTGACTGTAGGAAAGGAATCCATCATGGCATCTGTGACAAGGTCATCTCTCTCATGGGCTTCTCTCCAGCAATGATTGAATATGGCAGGGATAATAAGGTAGGTCTATGGGAGATATGGGACTCCTTTGTCAGTCAGCATTAGCTCCAAGACACTCCCAATTTATATATTATATAAAAATATAAAAAAAATTCCTAAGCTCATTCTTTTCTCATATTTTAATCTCCTGTCATGGATCTCTATGGGTTGGACCCATCAGAAATTCAAGGGCAAGGTGGTCACTGATGTAGCCCACACAGGCCAGCCTGCTGACACAGAGTAGATGGAACAGGAGAAGGGCAGAGAATCGATACGAATTAGAATATATGGACAAAATCAAACAAATGCACTTTTCTTCTTCCTTTTTCCTTCTCCTTTGGAATGCAAACGTGATGGCTGGAGCAGGACTGGCCATTTTGTAACATTGAGGCAACCCTGAAGATAGAAACAATCTTCTAAGGCTACTAGAATGGAAATATGGAAGAGGTCTGAGCATTAATAATAAGGAGCAACTAGAATCAGTCCTGAAATGCCCACCCCGATCTTGTTTTATATAAGCCTTTGTCTTAAGTCACTGTTCTTCAGGTTGCTTATATTTATAGCTAAATACAACTCTCAATGCTATACCTTCATAGGTATATACTCAATATATGCCTTTCTTGTTCTTCCCCTGGACTATTGTCCTTACTTTTAGTTAACAAATAGCTTTTTGTTCCCCCTTCTTCACTCTCTGCCTTGTTGCCAGAATGATCTTTCTTAAATAGTTCAGACATAGGGGCCCCCAACTGTGGTTATCTCTCAGGTGGGGAACTTGGTGTTTGAGGACCTTTTTACTGTACTCTGTGTTGTATTATGATTTTATATCCTATATACACATTACCTAAAATAACTGAAAATGTAGTTCTCTGAAAAAATTAAAGATCATTAAAAAATATTCCATCATGTCACTGCCCTCCATAGGATTTTCAAAAGGACATTTGGAGTCCAGCTTTTCCAGGTAGACTTCTTCCAGTAATAATGTATCTTGCCAGTTTGAAAATGAGCATTTTTCACATGTTAATATTTCTGAAGTGGACCGATTCTTATAACTATTGTTATCCAGGTGGCAGCCACGACATAGCTGTTTTTTTTTTTTTTTCTGTCCATGCACAAACTTAGACGTCAGCCCTCGTTCCCATTGTCTTTAAATGGTTTGTTGACTGAAATGGAGAAGAGCTGCAGTTGTCCAAAATGCCACCAGAAATGAATCCAGGCTGTTGTCTGCCAAATTTTGACAGTTTCAGTAAAATCAATGAAATGCCAGCATCAAAACAAAGAATGAGCATTGGCAGCTTGGGAAAAAAAAATCCCAGTGACAATACTGGAACATTCTTAAAATATTACCAGAGGTCCAGATTACTCAGAGCATAATAAAGTGTGGAAAACTCTGACATCAATTCTCCATTGAAAATAACTCAAAGGACTTGGATTCTAAGAGGGGGGGAAGTTTAGTGATGTTTTAACCAATTCTTAAAAATTTCAGATTTATTGAGGTGTAATTTACATATAGTAAAATTTACCCTTTTCAGGTATGCAGTTCTATGGATTGATAAAAATGTATGTCATATATCCACTAAAATCAAGGGATAGAATAGTTTGAAAGTTTCTCCATGCCTCTTCATGGTAAATCCCTCACACATACTCCCAGCCCTTGGCAACCACTGATCTGTTTTCTATCTCTATTGTTTTCCCTTTTCTATAATGTCATGTACCATTTCAAATGTAGCTTTTTTCACCTAATGATTTTGCATCTATCAGTAGTTCATCCCTTTTTATGGCTGAGTAGTAAGGATTCCACAGTTTGTTTTCTATTGTTTGTCAATTATGAAAAAGTTATAATGTTCAGGTATAGGTTTTTGTATGGATATATACTTTCATTTCTCATGCGTAAAAACTTTGAGTGGGGTTGCTGATCATATGGTAAGTATATATTTAACTTTATAACAAGCTGCTGAATTGTTTTCAAAAATGTCTGCACCATTGTACATTCCCACCAGCAATAAATGAAAATGCCAGTCACTCTACAACACCAGCTCTTGGTATGATCAGCTTTTTAAAACTGTAGCCATTGCATACATTTGTAGAGGTATCTGACTGTGGTTTTAATTTGCATTTCCCTAATGGTGTTGGGCATCTGTTCATGGGCCTATTTGCTATCTATATATTCCCTTTGATGAAATGCATGTTCAAATCACTTTTTTTTTAAGATTTTATTTATTTGATAGGGAGAGACACAGTGAGAGGGAACACAGGCAGGAGGAGTGGGAAAGTCAGAAGCAGGCTTCCCACCGAGCAGGTAGCCCGATGTGGGGCTTGATCCCAGGACCCTGGGATCATGACCTGAGCCGAAGGCAGACGCTTAACGACTGAGCCAGGTGCCCCTCAAATCACTTTTAAAGATTTTATTTTATTTTATTTATTTGTTAGAGAGAGAGAGAGAGAGAGAGAGCACAGGCAGACAGAGTGGCAGGCAGAGGCGGAGGGAGAAGCAGGCTCCCCGCCAAGCAAGGAGCCCGATGTGGGACTCCATCCCAGGATGCTGGGATCATGACCTGAGCCGAAGGCAGCCGCTTAACCAACTGAGCCACCCAGGCATCCCTCAAATCACTTTTAATTGGATTATACTCTTATTGAGTTATGAGGGTTCTTTATATATTCCAAACATCTTTTATCAGATATGTGTTTGCAACTATTAACTTAGTCTGTGGTCTTTCTTTTCATTTTCTTTTAGAGTCTTTCAAAGAGCATTCTTTTTAATATTTATGAAGTCCAATTTGTCAAGTTTTTTTTCTTTTATGATATCTTAGGAAATCTTGCTTTTTTGTATCTTGGGAAATCTTTGCCAAACTCAAGCTCACAAAGATTTTATCTTTCCTGTAGAAGTTTTGTAGGCTTTATTTTTTACAATTAGATTTATAGTCTATTTCAAGTTAACTTTTGTAAATGGTGCAAAGTATGGGTTAATGTTGTTTCATTATCATTCCTTGAAAAACTTCCTCCATTTAATTGCTTTTCAACTGTTATTTAAAATCAATAACATTGAGTCTTTTTTTCTGTACTGTCTCATTGATCTACTTGTCTATATTTTTGCCAATTCCAAACTATCTTGATGGCTATAGATTTATAGTAAATCCTGAAATTAAATGGTGTAAGTCCTCCAACTTTTTTCTTGTTTTTCAAAATTATTTTGGCTATTGTCACTTTGCTCTGCCATGAAATTTTAGCATCAGCTTCCCCATTTCTAAAAAAAAAAAAAACCTGCTAAAATTTGGGATTGGGAGATTGTGTTGAATTTAAGATACCAATTGTCCTCAAATGGATCTCTAACAATCTTCTGATCCATGAGCACAGTACCTCTCTGTATTTTATTTAGGTGGTCATTTTTATTCCTCTCACCACTCTCCTATAGTTTTAAGCATAAAGCAGGTATATGCAAGGTTTATCTATAAATATTTCATGGCTTTTTTAATGCTATTATAAATGGTATATTTCTAAGTTTCTAGTTCATTGGTAGTGTATGAAAATAAAATTGATTTTTGTATATTCACCTTGTATCTTCCAACCAAGATAAATTCACTAGTAACTTATTTTTTGATTCTTTGGGATTTTCTATATAGACAATCATGTCATTTGCAAACAGTGTAATTTCTTTCTAATTGTTATGACTTTTATTTCTTTCTTGCCTTGTTGCACTGGCTAGACCCTCCTGCATAATGTTGAATAGGAGTAGTTATTTTCCTCCCTTGGTATATATGAGGTTGATCGATGATAAATCTAAGTATAAAAGAGCTCTTTTGATGAATACAGTAAAAAAAAATCAAAATAATGAGAGCATTTTGTTACATTTAAACCATTGGCAACTTTTTGCTTTTTCAGTGGCACCTTATACAATGGTGCATTTTACCATGGATGGTGTTAGATACAATCAAATATTGTAATAGAGCAGCCACATTGCATGCTCACAAACTATAATGTGAACAGTATCTTGGAGTTACATAATGTTGAGGTCCTAATATTAGTTCACTTGTTCCAAGGGGCTTCACAGTTTATACCATTACCTCTAAAATCATTTCATTTGAAATGTATATGTATTTATCTTAGGCCTGAGCCAGATCTACTACTTGGTGTCCCCTAAGGCTAGAGATGGCTGAGCCAGAGGCATCTACTGGGTATTGACCATGGTACATTTGATCAGGTAACTCTCAAAAACTGTGAAGGGTCTGAGATTTTGCCTTACTTGCAAGCTAATCAGTTTGTCTGGCACAGTTTGATGATTGCTTCCAGAAGGCACAGAATGCTTGGACAAAAGATTCTATTACTACTAGCACAGCAGGCAATATGAGTTCCCTGCTTGCATTGGTTCTCCTTGCCCACCGAGTGCCATTGGACAATGTAGGGCTGGGCCCAGGTGAATGTTGAGCCCAAAACAAATTTGTGTCACCCCCCCAAGAAACCCCAAATATAAGAAACTTTAGTCTTTAAAGGGGCTGCAAGCAAATGTGTTGAACCTTTGCCTCAAAGGGAGACATTATCTTTATTATCCTGAACACCAAATGTGTGCTCTATTATGGAGGGAGACACTATTTCCATCTTTCAAGGATGTTTGTAGGACACCAGTGGGAAGATAGTCCAGAGTGCTGTCAATGCCTTTGCTTGGATGATAAGACCCATAAAGAATTGTGTTCCAACAGTAATTCAGTCTCAGTTGTCACCTGGGAAAAATGTTTGAGTAGAGGGTAGTGTTGCCACTCAGTTTGTCCCCATCTGTCATAGTCTTCCTATACATTCAACAAACCTTTCTTCCTTGTCTAGACCCACAGCTTGACTACATTTCCCAACTTTCTTTGCAGTTAGGTATGGCCATATGAATGAGTGGGGCGATGAAACATGGATGGAAATGATGTTGCCATCTCTAGATATGGTCTATAAAACCTCCTCACACAATTCTTTATGTCCCCTCTTTTCCCACCCTTTTCCAGCACTGGTTGGATGTAGAGAAAGGTAATGTAGTCCTATGATGGAAGGCAATCAGGTCCTTGAATAATAACGCAGAGCAGAAATTCTCCTCTTCCAGCCCTAATATGCATTGAATTATAACATAAATGAAAAACCAGTGACTTTTTAGTGGCTTGACAATAAAAACTCATCAGTTATAGTACCTAACAATACATACAAATACATCAACCTTACCTTTATGCCACTTCCAACTTAAACACTTCCCTATTACATCAGGCCCAAGGAGATACCAGCTTACCTATTATATTTTAAAGAGCCTTCTATTAGATGTTAACATAAGAGAGGCTTTCAACCTTATTAGCTATGAACATAGTGTAATTTGTATAATTTTTGGCAACACGTGGTGCCACTATCCAGTAGTACAGGTTTGCACTGGGTGCAAGGGTGGGGACATCTAAAGGCAGAGGGTCATTCACATCACAGAACAGGTTTTAGTTACTAACATGGGGGAGAAGAACAGGGGGGAAATACTATGTGCTGCTCCTCCCCCAACTCCTGGCAACTACTGATGGTTTTGCCTTTTCCAAATTATCATTTGGGATTAGAATCATACCATTTGTAACCTTTTCAGATTGGCTTCTTTCACTTAGAATATATATTTAGGGTTCCTTCATATCTTTTCATGGCTTGATAACTCATTTATTTTTAGCAGAGAATAATAACCCCTTGCATAGATATACCACAGTTTGTTCATCCATTCATGTACTGAAAAATTTTGGTTGCTTCCAAGTTTTGACAATTCTGAATAAACCTGCTATAATCATTTGTGTGCAGGCTTTTGTGTGGACATAAGTTTTCAACCCCTTTGGGTAACTTAAGGAACATGATAACTGGATTGTATTATAAGAATATGTTTGGTTTTGCAAGAACCACAAAATGGTCTTGCAAAGTGGCTGTATCATTGTTCACTTCTACCAGGAATGCTTGAGTTTTTTTCTCCACATCCTTCCCAGCATTTGGTGTTGTTAATGTCTTAAATTTTGGCCTTTATAATAGATGCATACTAGCATTTCACTGTGTTTTTAATTTGCACTTCCCTGGTGACCTATGATGTTAAACATCTTTTCATGTGTTTATTTGCCATCTGTACATCTTCTTTGGGAAGTTATCTATTATGATTTTTGGCCCATTTTTAAATTGGGGTATGTGTTTTCTTACTGAGTTTTAAGAGTTCTTTATATATTTTGGATAACTGTTCTTTATTAGATTTTCTTTTTTTTAAGATTTTTTATTTATTTATTTGACAGAGAGATCACAAGTAGGCAGAGAGGCAGATAGAGACGGAGGGAAGCAGGCTCTCTGCTGAGCAGAGAGCCTGATGCCGGGCTTGATTCCAGGACCTTGAGATCATGACCTGAGCCGAAGGCAGAGGCTTTAACCCACTGAGCCACACAGGCACCCCTAGATTTTTTTTTTGCAAATATTTTCTCCAAGACTGTGGCTTTTTTAACATTGATTTTCGTAGAGTAGAAGTTTTTAATTTTAATGAAGTCTAGCTCATCAATTATTTCTTTCATAGATCATGCCTTTGGTGTTGTATCTAAGTCATCTATGGCAACCATAGTCATCCTAGGCTTTGTCCTATGATATTTTCTAGAGTTCAGTTTTATGTTTTATACTTAAGTCTGTGACCACCTGTTTTTGTAAATAAAGTTGTATTGAACACAGCCACACTTATTCACTGACACATTTTCTATGCTGCTTTCATGCTACAGCAGCAGAGTTAGCATCAAATCAGACTGTATGACCCACAAATCTTAAAATACTTACTCTCCAGTCCTTCAGAGAAAAAGTTTGCTGATCCCTGGTATGGACCCATTATTAAACTCATTGCTCATATGTAAAACTGATGGTCTATATATTTAAATAACTGGATTTAATTTAGAGCACGTCAGTGGTTGAGCCAGTTGGTCAACTAAGACTTCAGATTCCATCTAAGTCTTTTCTCACTTGCTCATTCTATAGAAATTCTATGCAGATCTCCTGAGCTCAGAGTGTTTCATTAAAAAAATAATAATAATAGACATACGGTGTGTTGGATTCCTAGCATCTTCCCTTTTCCATTCCTTCTGTCCCAAAAGCCAAAGTGGCCTAACCCATCTTTGGAAGAAAAAGACAACAAACACTTTTCCAGAGCCCCTGGTTAAAGGAAAACTGTGAAGTGTCCCAAGTTATAAGGACTTAATTTTGAAGACGAAGGGAATGGGGTCAATAGCCCCCAGGAGCCCTTCTGAACTAAGAGCTCAGCTGGACTGATATTTAGGGGACATGACATCCAGGAAGATGAAACCCCAGGGACATTTCTCAGATTTCTGAGGCTGGTTTGGGTTTTTCAATGTTTGTTGTATTGCCATCAAGCCTACTATAATTTGTCACGTGTGAATTATGATGTGTTCATTTAGAAAATAGAACCCAGGAAACCCCTTACCATCACTATCTCCCTCTGAATTTTATTTTCTAAATGACCTCTGAATTTTAAATGCCAATATTTTACCCTCATCCTTTCTCATTAGCTTTTATCTCTAGCTCACTATATCTTGCTTGCTGTCTCCTGTGTGTGTCCCCCACTCCCCTCTCCCATCCCTCCCCTTCTGAGTTCATCTGAACATTCAGTCCCTGAAGCACTCCATTTTATCCTAATCTATCAGCTCCCTTCCAAATTCCCTTCTTTCCCCATCCATCACTTCAACCACTTTATTACCCTCAACTCAGATCTTGCCCAGTTGTCCTTACATGTACCTGGCAAACTTCCAATTTTGAATCAATCCCATTGTTCACTTTCTCTCCCCCTACAACCAGCGTACTTTGAGCTGCTGAGGACAATCCTGAAACCATGAGGCATGATGCCACTACAAATTCCTCTGCTCCACACTCATCAGAACCCCACCTCACCACATGCATACCTTCTTTCAACTGCTGTTCCCTTTCCTCAGAAACTGTGGTAGACTTGTTTGCTGATTTCCCAGCATCCACTCCCCTTTCTCCTCCCCCAAGCACCCAAACTTTCCTTTGAGGAAGTTCCCTGTCCCCATTCCCAATGATACCATTTGGGTGGGCTTGACCTCATTCCTATTTCTAGGGGTAGGCCCTGATGAGCCTAAGGATAATCAGCTCTTTGGGTCAATGAGACACCAGAAGACAATTGTAGGGGATTCTGGGAAATAAGCATTCTGTCTCTCCTGCAGGAGCCCCAGAGGAGACCTTCCCTCCCTTGGGGGGGGTTGTAACATGGGTATGGTGTCTCTAGCTGCTGAAACATAGGGGCAGGGTGGACAAGATGAATCTCAGAAGCCAGGTAAAATCCTGAGCCACTGGGTCAAACTATGCCTGCATTCAAGTCTGCCTTTAGACTGTCAAGTTCTATTAGTAAATTTTCTCATTGTTTTTAAAACCATTTGTGTTGAGCTTTTTATTATTGTATCTTAACTCAGGCCCGGTTCCAAAATTTTATCTCTATAATCAAATTCCCCATTTCACTCCAACTCCAGCAAATAATCTTGTCTCATGGTTCAAGGAGGAAACTGAGGCCAATTAGCAGGAATGCCATCAGTTTATTTCCTTGTCACCTATGAGTGTTTCTGAATCTGAACCTACCTTATTCTTCCTTCTAGTCTTTCTGCCTGCTCAGAAGCTCATCTTCTCCTGTATCTTGGCCTTCTTTCTTTCCATGTGTTCCTTCTACTTGCCTCTCATCCAATTTAGAGTGCTTCCCAAAGTAAAAACAGCCATAATCTTTTTCAACCCTGCCTCCTCATGTCCCTGACTCTCTTCTATCCTTCGTTGCCAAATTTCTTGGGGGAAAAGTAGCAACTTCGGTTGGGGGCATACTCAAATATGGATAGGATTTCCACCTAGTAGGCAGGTTTGCCTACAGAGAGAGAGAGGTGGCTCAACACAGAGGCCTGTGCAGGAGACATAGGTTGAAACCTCACTGAGCTTCGTTATAATGGAAGCCATTGAAGTTGGTGGGACCTCCCAGTGAATATGAAGAGTAGGAACAGGAGGAGAATTGAGGTGGAGCTCTGGGGGACATGGACGTTTTACAGGGAAGTGGGAAAAGACTTCTTTGAAATCATGGCAAATGCTCAGTGGTAAGAGGTAAATAAGAAAGGAGGCTATTAGAGGAGCCAAGAGAAAAGCATGCTCCAAGGAGGAAATTGTCAGTCAACTGCCACCAAGAAGTCAAGTATGATAGGATAGAATCATGAGATTTGGCAGTATCTAGAGTTTCCAAGTGGCTGGAACAGAAGCTAGCTTTCAGTCAGGTAAGAGAATAAATGAGAAGTCAATAAGAGGAGGAAAGAACAGCTATATATGATTTTTCCCCCTTCCCAACTCTTAGTTCAGATTTCTCCAAGAACAGACCCTGGTTGAGTACTTAGCCACAGTTAGTATATTTGGGAGATGAACTCTGGAAACACAAGTAAAGTGGGGCAAAGGGGAGACAGAGAAGGGAGAAATGACAGTTAAGGCATCACTAATTGGCAAGGCTATGCAACAGGCCTCAGAGTGGTTCCTATGGACTTGTATCCACTGACTCCCATGCCCTGTTAGTTAGGGATGCTTCTGGAGGCATCTTCCCCACCAACACTCACACACTCACACTTGCCAAATAGACCCCTATGGCATCTGAGAAAACCTTCAGACTACAGGTGGGAAGAACTCACTGTGCAGGACCTGAAAACCACAGCTGTTATGAATGCTGCAGGGTTCAGGGAGTGTGGGGTAGGGCATCAGCCCATTGTCTGCCATACCAACCCCACATATGACCCCTTCACCAAGTAAACATAGCTAAGATAATAAAAGAGGGAGCTTTTTGAAGTAACTCAAGGCAGGCATAACAGAGTAAGTAAAAAATACACTATGGCAGCAGGAGATTAATCCTTGCACAGGTAGGAGAGGTCCAATTGAGTTGTAGGTAAAAACGTTTCCTAGCCCCATGTTCTATTATTGAAATGGGGGCTAGAATTAGGGGGAGGAGTAGAGAGAGGTGCAGACGGTATCACAACACTCTGTCCTTGGATCCTTTGTTGTAGAAGTTGGGGAGAAGGGTGTAGCCAACCCCTTTTTAGGTCATCTTACTACATTTTTTCCTTTCTGACTAAGCTGTATATACTCTATATTAAGATAACCCAATGACTTGACCTTTCTTTTCTTGCATGTACCTGTACTATCATTGTTCCTCAACAATTACTGATCATGCACCATGTGCTAGGAACTGGGGAAACAATTTGCCCTAAAGGTGAGCAATAAATCTTAGACCCAGACAAGAAATGGCTGGCTCCAGGACTGTGATCGTGCAGTCTTGAAGCAAGCATGGATGTAAGTTGACCCAGTAGGCAATGACTCCTCCTCCTTCCCTCTCCACTCTCAGCCCTTTCTCCAAAGGTCAAGGATGCAAGAAAAGCAAAGTGTGCTGAGGAAAGAATAAAACCAAGAGGGCTAGAAGAGATTGGCCATGCTTAAAGCTGAGCTAAAGTTTGGTGTATTTGTGAGTGACACGAACAACCTCCAGCTCTACCATGTTACGTGTCCCATCTATAGTATTGTAGAGATGGAATTGCGAGGGCACATCCATGCCTCCTGGATGCATGGTCTGGAGGAGGGGGAAACAGCCAATGAATAAAAAGGCAGGTGATCTACAGATAAACTCTTAGGAAGTGAACTGAAGAACTGGACTCCTGTGATCTTGGGTCTTCCCTAGGTGACCTCGGTGTGGCTAGCTTTGACTAATCACTAGCCCCTCACACATTTCTGGGGCCCTTCTTGTGTCTGAAAAAAAAGGCTCTATAGATAAAAACACATGGGGAAGAAGCATGCATATTTATAAAGTTACAAATGCTGGGAAATAGGAAAGGGGAACCATGAGCATTTAGAAGGGCTTAATGATGGACTTGTTTTAGAAACAGAATGGAAGATGATGCGAAGAGAGAGGTCTGTGGTTCAAGCTGGAGCCAAACATTTTTCTTATTGTCACACTCTCACACCCATGACTGCTGAAGGGCATTCTTCTCCTCCCTTAAACTTCCAGCTGAAGCCTCCTTCCTGCCTGCCTTTCTTTCTCCAAGAAGCATCCCTACTCGTTTGCTCAGGTGTGGCCTTACAGCTTTTTCCAGGCTCACAATGTCTTCCCTTTCTTGCTTTCCAAGCTCTCTGCCTGTCTTCATGAAGAAACTCAAACTACAGCTCTGAAAGTTTCCTTGATCACCCAACAAAAGGAAACAGGACTGTGGGAACCATGTTTGTAAGAGAGCAAATCCATTTTCACTTCCCTCCATTCACTGTCCTCCAGAACTGCGGAATGATTTCTACCCTCTCTGCAAGCTCTTTTGAGGCCTCTGCATTACTATTTTTTTAATGTTCCCTCTAGTTTGTGCATCCCATGTGGGAAATGGCCATTTTTATAACTACAGTGATGAGTAGCCCTGCTTATGCTCTGACTGCATGTTGCACAGACATCATGAAGTGTCTGGTGATGCCAGACATGGATGCAATGAGGGTTCGAAAGATAGATGGCAGGTAGACCAATGGATGTCAGAGGTAGTTGGATTGGCTGAAAGGCCACTCCAAATGCACTTACTTGGAGAATAGAGAAGGAAGCTAGCAGCCAAGACACACCACAGAGAGGTCAGCAACCAATTCCAATAAAGTAGGTAACAATCCTGAGTGTCCAAAGTTCCAGGAATTACTGTAAGCCCAAGCTCTCTGTACTAACTCATCTGACCTTCACACACCACAGGGAAGTCCTGTTGTTTCCTTCTAATTATGAAGAAATGGTGGCATAGACCACTGCCTTGCTCAAGGTCAACTGGCAAGTGGTGGGAACAAGATCTGACCCAGGCACCCTGGCTGCAAAGCCCATACTCATAATCACTCATTGCCTTTCTACCTTGGAAGGGTTGCAAGCTCCCTGTCCTACAAAGCCTTGCCAGGACTAGGGGCCCTTTCAGATTATCTAGAAGAATAAATTTTTCCATTCTAAGACCAGGTTAGCCCTTACACACTTATAATCTGTACATGTGCTGGAGAATTCTTCCCCTGGCCAAGTGTGCCTCATCTTCCCTGTGGTGATATAAAGTGTGTATGATTGCTGGGGACACTGTACAGATAGGGCATCATCCTCAAGCTCTGTTGTGACAGTACAACCTGGTCCAAGCACTACTTTCCTGCAGTAAGAACTTCTGAAGCAGAACAAGGGTTAGTTGCCCAGATGCCTCCTGAAGCCACAAACAAGCCCTTGGACCACCATAGGGCTCATGGTCCAACATACCTATATCCCACCTTGTACCAGAAAGGATTTAAAACAGACCATGCATGGAGTCAATCTGTTCTCCTAGGGTAGTCACACAGGGAAGGAACTGAGGGACTAGCATCCAGACTCTACTCTTCTCCCCACTCTGATCTTCTGCCAGGGTTTCCCATTGGACAAACCCAATCAGAAGCCAGAGGGCGAGTTTCACCTCCGTGGGTCAGCCTTTTAAGGCCCAGAGCAAGGTAGAGAAGATGGAGAGGGGATCTGGAGGTGCAAAGAGAAGATATTCCCTACCCAAAGCAAAAATTCTGATTTCCTTCTTAGGATCAGTATTGCATAGTATATGGACTGCCCCCGTCATCCAAACCTCAAGAGGAAAATAATGTCTTTGATCTTAACGAAGGGAGAAAACAGCTGTAGAACTCTATCCTCTTCCTTGAGGAGGGAACTAGAATTAGAAGGAGAAGTGTGTACTCTTCCCCGTGATGAAACATTATAAAGATTATTATTAAGTTACCCCTGTCCCAATTCTATATTATGTCATGTCCACAATTATTTATCCATAACTCCAAAATCCAAACTACTTCTGGAAACAAAGTTTTTTTCATACTTTGTCAGCAAAATATGGCCTACTGGCATGAACTATTTATTATTCTATTAAAATATTTATTTATTAGCTGGAATGTCTACTTTCTTGCAGAATAATTGTTTGGTTATTGAAAACTTTCCTAGATTCTGTGTTACATAACATATTCATATACTTTTATATACACGTATAGTGTATATAACTTCAGTCTATGACTTTTCAAAACTCTGAAATATTTCTAAATTCCAAAATCTTTCTGGTCCCTAGGCCCTCAGATAAAAGATTCTGGACTTGTGTGTTCCTTCACTTTAGCTCCATAATATTCTTTAGAAAAGAGAGAGGGAATGTTATGTTCTTCATTTATAATTAATAGACTTTCTTTACTTGGACTTTGACTTGGATATGATATAAAGTTCTTTTAACTCAAAATTAGTTTATCTTCCTTCCCTCTTTTGAATGTTATTTATGATTGTGGAAGACAGTAGACTATAGTACAGAATCCTAGAAGGACAGAGATGAGTAAGCTAAGGAATACTCAGAATTTTCTGAAAAACTGAGGGGTATGGTCAGCATGAAGGCCACTAATGAAGTTAGTGCTTAAGAGCACAGATTCTAGAGCCAGACTTCCAAAGTCCAAATCCCAGCTTCACCACTTACTAGCTATGGGCTCTGGGGCTCCTTACTTAACCTCTCTATGCTTTGTCTTATATTTTAATAATACATTCAATCCCATTTAATTGATTTTTCACAACCATCACCCTGTGAAGTAGGTAAGACAGGCAAGTTTCCCATATGAGGAAACGAGAGAAATTAAGTAACTTGCCCAAGGTCAGGCAGTGAACTTGTGGCAAGTGAGGACTGGCAGTCAGATATCCCCACTGCAAAACTAGGTCTCTTTCCAATTCCCCACCTGCCTAACTCACAGATATTTGCCCCTCCCTGACAGCTCCAGGAGGGAAACATGTCACTTGAAGTTTCTCGGCCCAGCCAATTCTCAAGCAAGCAGGAAGAATTCCTGGGGTGTTTCCAGAAATATTAGCCTTTCAATATTCTTTGTATTACATCTCCACCCTGATGATTTAACAAAAAAAAACAATTGCATAATCCAGATAGGGAAACCCTGATTTTGCTTGCAGAGGGATCAAGCCTGAATAAGTGGATTTGATTGTCTTAGGGGAATTAGAGGCTAGTTTCTAGTTTAAAGGAAGAACCAAGAATGAGTTGCTCTTTTTCTAAATGCATGGGCCTTAACACGTGAACTTCAACTCCACAGGTGTGAGTAAAATAAAGTCATGTGTAAGATCAACTTTTGCCTCCCTAGGGAAGGGAAGGAGAGTCAAAAGTGTAGATGTCCAGACTGCTCTCTCATCTTGCCCTCTGCTCCCCTACTGTGCTTTCCATAAATGGAAACCAAACAGAAAGCTGGGGGCAAGGAGGCCATGGAGTCAATCTTTTAAAGTGGAGAGTAGGGCAGAGAGAGGTAGAAAAGCATCCCCCAGGTAAGAGTAGGGCAAACAGGGAATAAACAACCAGTTCCTCCAATTCAGTTATCAAAGGGCATCCTTTTCCTTGCAGTGGGGACAGATAATACCTTTAAAGAAAAAGTAAGTCATAGGAAGAATTGACACAGTTGTTAATTATCCATCGCTATATAACAAGTCTACCCCACTAGAAACTAGCTAAAAACCACACATATGTATTATCTCACACAGTTTTGAGAGTCAGGAATCTGTCAGTGGCCAGCTGGGTGGCTCTGGCTTGGGTATCACATGAGATTGCAGTCATTTGAAACTCCCCTTGGAATTTGAAGACCTGCCTTCAGGGTGGTTCCCTCACAAGGCTGTTGGCTGGAGGCCTTAGTTCCTCATGTCTGTTCCTGGGTCACATCAGTTCCTGGTCATTTTGGCCTCTCCAAAGAGCTGCTCAGAACATGGTAACTGGCTTGTCCCAGAGTGAGTGAGTCAAGAGAGAAAGCAAGGAGGGACCCACACTGTCTTTGATTAACTACCCTTAGAAGCTTCATACCATCACTTTTGCCACATTCGATTTGTTAGAATTCTAAGTTCAGCCCATAGTTAAGGGGTGGGGAACTAGGTCCATCTTTGGAAGTACAGAGTATTTAAGAATTTATGGGCCAATTTAAAACAACATATACTCAGAAGGAGGTTAGGAGGAGAAATAGTTTGGGGGTGATTTCAGAATAGGGATGAAGGACCAGTCTATAAAAGATCTAGGAAGATCTTAGAAAGCTCTCCATATCTTTCCAGCCCTCCTCTTCCCCACACACCAGGGTCTCAGGGATCCCTGGAAGTTGGGGGCCTTGTCAGGACTCATCATTCTGGGAATCCCTCTGCCTTCTCAATCTCCCCAACTCATTGTTATACCTACCTTATTCCCCTTTATTGCTCTTGGCTACCCATTCTTAAAAAATAGTTAAACTAATTTGAGATATTCACAGCTTATAATGGACCCACAAATCCCTTATAAGGGTTACCAAATTCTAATAAATTCTTCCCTGGATTCTTAATAAACCCTAAGGAATCAATCTCTATAATCTATTTCATGTGGGGAAAAGATGGTTTCAGTGACACCACTAAGACACTCCTTGCTCCCAAACAATGCTATA
The DNA here is from genome assembly GCA_003697995.1 of Taxidea taxus jeffersonii. NCBI lineage: Eukaryota > Metazoa > Chordata > Mammalia > Carnivora > Mustelidae > Taxidea > Taxidea taxus. The sequence goes on along the minus strand of RCUC01140091.1, from coordinate 35,803 downwards.
ACAGAACACTTGCTTACACATTTTATGACTTAATTGTCCCAACAAAAATGAAGACAAGTTTATGACTACTAAGTGACAGGGAACTTAAACCAGTAGAGAGAAAGTGACCAAACTGCAGAGGTTATACATGAAGTGTGGGGTTGGTTCTCAGCATGAGGTTCCTTCATTGAACCTGATCTATTAAGGAGAACCCCCAAAGCCATTATCCCACCACTACCCCCTTAATAAAATAAGTAGCCCATTCTAGAAACCCAGGGAAATAAGGGATTTGGCATGGATTTCTTTTATTTTCAGTGGTTTGGGGAGGAGGATGTAGGCACAGAGCAATTACAAAGCACTCTAGGATGCTTCTGGGTCTGCAAAAGATGAGGGAATATGTATTAAGGCGGCAGATCTCAAACTTTTTGCCAGGAACTACCTATACTTTTAAAAGGTATCAAAGACCCCAAAGAATGTTTATTTTTGCTTGTTATATCTATTTAATATCTATTTGGTATATCAATTTAATTTATATTTGCCATATTAGAAATTAAAACAGAAAAATTTTTAATATTTAACTCATTTAAAAATAACAAGGCCAGTAAATCATACTATATGTTAGCATAACACTTTTAATAATATAACCATTTTCAAAAAATAAGGACAAAAGTGACCTTGTGTTACATTTTTAAAAAATCTCTTTAGTGCTGGGCTTACCAAAAGACAGCTAGATTCACCTCTCTGTTTTTGCATTCAATCTGATAAGAAATCACAATCAGATAGGTTGTAGAAAATTCCTCCACATGGTCACTAGAACATGAGTGGAAAAGGCAGATAATATCTTAGTAGTATTGTGAAAATAGTTGACCTCAGTAACCCATGCTTTGAGAATCAGTGAATTAAAGGTGTATTACAGATTCTCCTCCTAATTTTGTTGATGGCAGTTTCTAAACAAGACAGTGCTGGAGTCAGTGCTTCACGGCTCTGGGACTATAGCTGACATGTGAAGACACATAAGGCCACCATACCTGTTTTCATTATACAATGGAAGTGAAAAGGATGAATAAAAGGAAAAGTCCTGGGAATGGAAAAGTCTTGATGATACATTAGAGCATCAGGGAATTTTGTTCCTTGGCAAGATTTTTACAGTTCTGCCCAAACACACTTCTCTGTGGGAGGGCTAAACTTCCTTTCCCTTTGAAATTAGATGTGGCCACATGACTTGTCTGAAGCAGTGTGATGTGTGGCATTTCCAGGAAGAAGCTTTAAGAGTAGTTTGTTCTTTATCACACTCTTTCCCTCTTGGCAATCACCAGTATTCTTTGTGAATATTAGCTGCCCTGTCAGCGTGGAGACAAGGATGAGGGCAACACTGATAAGACACAATCTCCAGCTAACCCTTGCTGGCCATGTAGCACAAATGAGAAACATTTGTGGTTTTCGGCCATTGAGATGTTGGGATTGTTTGTTATAACTGCACAGTCTAGCCCATCTTGACTGATACAGACACTTTACTTGAAAGGTCAGTCAAAGATGTGGAACACACCATTTAAAGCTCATTTATTGTGAATTTTCTGTACATTAAACACCATTCCAGGTACTATGATTACAGATGATCCCAGGGACCTGGGATAATGACCTGAGCCAAAGGTAGAAGCTTAACTGACTGAACTACCCACGCATCCCAATGGTGCTGGTTTTGAAGGTAAAGAAAGGGACCATGAGCCAAGGAATGCAGCTCTTGATGTCAGAAAAGACAAAGAAAATAGATTCTCCCTTAGAGCTTCCAGAGGGAGTGAGTCTGACATCTAGAACTGTAAGAGAATAAATTTTGCTTTAAGCCACCAAGCATATGGCAACTTGTTAAGAAGTTATAAGAAATTAATAAAGCTGGGGACAGAGTTGATTAAGAACCAACACGTACCTCATTGTGGTTTTGATTTGTATTTCCCTGATGCCAAGTGATGTTGAGCATATTTTCATAGGTCTGTTGGCCATTTGTATGTTTTCTTTGGAGAAATGGCTATTTATGTTTTCTGCCCATTTCTTGACTAGGTTATTTGTTTTTTGGGGTGTTGAGTTTAATATGTTCTTTATAGGTTTTGAATACTAGCTTCTTATCTGATAAGATATTTGCAAATATCTTCTCTCATTCTGTATGGCTAAAATTAACAAGTCAGGAAACAACAAATGTTGGCAAGGATGTGGGAAAAGGGGAACCCTCTTACACTACTGGTGGGAATGCAAGCTGACACAGCCACTCTGGAAAACAGTATGGTGATTCATCAAAAAGTTAAAAAGACAGCTACCCTACAACCCAGCAATTGCACTACCAGGTATTTACCCAAAAGATCCAAATATAGTGATCAAAAGGGGCACCTGCAACCCCAATATTTATAGTAGCAATGTCCTCAATAACCAAACTATGGAAAGAGTCCTGATGTGTATCAATAGACGAATGCCTAAAGAAGATGTGATATATATAACATCATATATATATATGCATATATATGTGTGTGTGTATGTATACGCATATATATATGTGTGTGTATGTATACATAAGGCCACCATACCTGTTTGTATGTATACACACACATATATATATGATGGAATATTACTCAGCCACCAAAACCAGTGAAATCTTACCATTTGCAATGATGTGGATGGAACTGGAGGGTATTATGCTAACTGCAATAAGTCAATGAAGAAAGATAATTATCATGTGATTTCACTCATATGTGGAATTTAAGAAACGAAACAGAGGATCATAGGGGGAGGGAGGAAAAAATAAAATAAGATGAAATCAGAGAAGGAGACAAAGCCATAAATGACTCTTAACTATAGGAAACAAATGGAGGGTTGCTGGAGGGGAGGAGGGTGAGATTGTCCTAGATTTAAACCCCAGTTTTGCCACCTATCAATTGTATGCCTTCAAGAAAATTAACTTCTCTAAGACTCCATTTCCTCAGTTGCAAAATTCATTCTATTAATTGCAAGATTATTATAAGTATTGGACATTGCCTGGCATGGTTCTTGGCATGTAAGAAATGTTCCAAAAATGGTATCCACTTATTCTATGACTTCTTCCCATATACTCCTTTTTTTAAACAGAGAGGGTTAAGTGTTAATGTCCTTTGGGGGCACAATTGGAAATGTATCTGTAAGAGGGAGCACCAGCCTTCAGCCAGGGCCTAGACTACCTACAAGGGAGTGAGAAAAGTCATAAATGTGCAGGGCCAGGTCTTGTTTTTATATAAGATATTGATATTTTGTTCATCATGGACTTTTTTTTTTTGCATTGATTCTGACTTCTAAAAATACTGCATTAAGTATTATTTATCTTGATAGCCTACCTTTTTGGCACCCCTTTCCATTTTGTGCCCAAGGTTTCATTCACCCAGTTCTAGTCCTGCTCTTCCCACAGCACTTTGTGCTGGTCGCACCACCATCTAGGTCCTGGTCTCTTCAGCCTTTTTTTTTTTTTTAATTTTATTTTTTCAGTGTTCCAAGACTCATTGTTTATACACCACACCCAGTGCTCCATGCAATATCTGCCCTCCTTAATACCCACCACCAGGCTCACCCGTCCCCCCATCCCCTCCCTTCCAAAACCCTCAGTTTGTTTCTCAAAGTCCAGTCTCCCATGGTTGGTCTCCCCCTCTGATTTCCCCCAATTCACTTTTCCATTCCTTCTCCTAATACCCTCCATGTTATTCCTAATGCTCCACAATAAGTGAAACCATATGGTAATTGACTGTCTCTGCTTGACTCATTTCACTCAGCATAATCTCCTCCAGCTGACTTCCAGCTAGTGCTCGCCAAGCCCTAGAATGCATACTGGCCAGGGAAGGAGCAGAAGAAGTGGACTACAACTTCCAGAATGCCCTACGGCACAGCGCCCTCGCCAGATTGGCTGCGCGAGCCCCGCCCCCGCCCCGCCCCTACCGCGAGGCCCCAGGGCAGCGAGCCCGGGTCCTGTGCGCTTCCGAAGCCTGCTACCCAGTGGAATTTAGCCGGGCCCGCGGACTTCATGGCGGCGAGGCCCGTGTCCCGGATGCTGCAGTGGGTGCTGAGGTCCGGCCTCCGGAGCTGCAGCTCTGGGGCTCCAGTGACGCAGCACCGCCCCGGGGAGCCCCCCCAAACTGCTGCGGAGGTGAGCCCGCCCACATCCACACCTTCCCCGGGAAAGGGCGACCGGCCCTCTGACCCTCACGCCCAGAAGCACCCAAGCGGGGCTGCGACGGCGGCTTCTGGGAGGGACCCCTCAGCGCTTCCTTAGGGGTGGGGAAAGGAGTGGAGGGATGCTCTCTAAGCTGCCCTGTCTCACCTGATACCCAAGGGACGGGCGTTCCTTGGGGTGCTGCTTAACGAACCACCTTCCTGCCCACCCAGCCATGCAGCCCCCTTCCAGGTGTGAGTGACTACCAGAGATGGGGGAGCAGGCAGGTAGGACTCCGGGTCCTGTGAGTTGTTAACTAAGCCTCTTCGCAGCCTTGCCTCACCCACCCTGTTTCTTGAACACTTTCCTCTTTCCCCCACAGTGGAGGTTGTCTGTGTGTGACCGGGTGTTCTTGTGACACCCAGCTTCATAGTGTGACACTGGTTAAAAATGTCATCTTGGTGCCACCAGTAGTCACTGGTCACGTCTGTAGTTACAGGGAGTGACTTGTCCTTCATTCTTTCAGTTTCATCTTCACGTCCCTTAGGAAGGCCCAGCCTCATTCTTGAGCAGAAGGGAGCGGATCCCCGTCCAGATGAGGAACTCAGTTTTCCTGAAGGTTTGGGATAGGCCCCTTTAGTGCTTGATAGCGCCCCATAGAATGATTCATGTTATAACAAGTTTTAAGTTTGGTGTTCTTTTGCCTATGTGGTCTGGGAATAATTTTGCGAGAAGCATCTCTTTTTCATTTTGTGAAACCTCTTTTCTAGACCCACCCGATCATTCTTTTCCCATTTCTTAGCGTAAGACTTCACACCCTGGGAATCGTCAGATCATATCCGCCCCCACACTCCCAGGGGGAGGGCCTTGGCCTAACTTGCTTTCCGGGAGTCTGATCCTTTTTGGGTCTTCAGATAATCAGGCCCCATTGCTGGGAAATGAAGTTTTTCAGTTTCCTTGAACTGCGAACTTCATTGAGGGGAGAAGTAGGAATGCAAGGATTGGTGAGAGAGCTTTAAAGAGTTCAGGAAAAGGGAAGTTTCTTCTTCCTCCTGCCCCCAGTTTCCTTTAGGAAGGGATCTATGCCAAGTGACAGATCTCTCCTTCTCTCTCTCTCTTTTTAAGATTTTACTTATTTATTTGTCAGCTAGAAAGCACAAGCAGGGAGAGCAGCAGGCAGAGGGAGAAGCAAGCTCTCTGCTGAGCAGGGAGCATGATGCAGAACTTGATCCCAGGACCTCAGGATCATGACCTGAGCTGAAGGCACAGGCTTAACCAACTGAGCCACTCAGATGTCTCCATACTTGGTCTCTTTTAGTCCTCACGGTAAACCACGTGAGGTCAGGAGTTTGTATTTTCAGGTGAGGAGGCTCACTGAAATTAACTTCCTGGAGTCACAGAGCTGAAAATAATGGAGCAGTAACTCAAACTCTAGCCCCTGTGCTCCCTACTCTTCCTTTCAGGTAGAATAGGATGAGAGGCTGCCCCAGCTAGCAGCCAAGAACACAGATTCTGGAGCAGGATGCCAGCTTGGGAAACCCAACCCTACCACTGAGTAGGTATGTGAACTTCAGCAAGTCCCTTTGCCTCCCAGTGCCTCAGTCTTCTCATCTATCAAATGGGAATAAGTGTCTACTTCATAGTCCTAGAGATTGAGAGATTTAGTATATGTTGATATATGTATTTATAACAAAGCTTGACACACGTAGGTGCTGTGTTATGTACATATTTGTGGTAATTAATGTCAGCCTTGCCACCATTGACACATGATGTGTCCCACTAGTCCCCTCCCCCTGGACACTCAGGATTGCCACTCTGTCAACTCTTTGGTCCTAGACCTCCTATGCTTGACACTCCCTGTTAGGGTTATTCTTAGCAGGCAGATTGCTCCTCGAGTACTTGGTGCTCTCCCACCTTTCTAGGTATTTCTGCAAGGTGCTGAACATGGTACTCTGCAGGCAGTGGAGTCAGCAGATATTTTTGGCTCTTTGAAATTCACCTGGTAAGGGGGCACATGGAATGGTAGAGCACTGCACAGGAATTCCCAGGTTTTTACCTTCACTCTGTCTCCAATTTCACTTGGCTCCTGGGGCTGTCACTTTCCCTCTCCAGCCAGAGGGCTGGACCAGCCCATCTACGCCATGGGGGAGGGCACTTTAAGAAAATCTCCTAAGGTGAGGCAAATCCGGAGATTTTTTTTTTTTTTTTTTAAGATTATTTATTTATTTATTTGACAGATCACAAGTGGGCAGGTCTGGAGGGGGGTGCTGTGGGGAAGCAGGCTCCCTGCTGAGCAGAGAGCCCAAAGCAGGGCTCCATCCCAGGACCCTGAGATCATGACTTGAGCCCAAGGCAGAGGCTTAACCCACTGAGCCACCCAGGTGCCCCAAATCTGGAGATCTCTATGGTCAGCTTATTCACAGAACTTGCCAGTTGACAAGAACAGGAGTGGGGCATTGGGAATCCCTGTCCCCGCCTCCTGCCGGGTACCTTTCCTTCCACCCTGGGAAGTGCTTGGAGAGACAGAGGGAGAAGCCACTGAGTGTTATCTGTTCGTGTTTCGGGCTGGGGGTGTGAGAGAGATGTGAGGTGTGGAATGGGAGCTGGCTGTGAGGACAGTGGGAAGTGGACCTTGGGCTTGGTCCAAGGATGGGTTGAGCGACTTCTACAGGTGGAAAGGGGAGGCATGGGGTGTGAGTTAAGTGGGGAAGTGGGTTGGGGAGACACAACTACCAGCTGTCCTGATTGGGGTGACCTACATAACCTCTGCAGGGCTTACCCCAGCTCAGAAGAATGACACCCCTCTTTCTTCTTCCCAGAATCCATGCGGGCTTTGTTGGGACTACAGAGGGCTAGCCTCAGATCCTGGGCCTGTTGCTTTAGGACAGGCACGGCAGAGAGAGGGTGGCTTTCTGCAGGACAGAGACACCCAGTATTCAGAAGGTCACAGTGAACAAATATTGGAGAGGGAGTGTTATGAAGGAAGGAAGTGGGTGTAGGAGAAGGTAGGAGGGGACAGTAGGCCTGGCCTGGGACAGTGACGCATGAAGGGAAAGAAGTTCTAATCTAAGTGTGACTGACGGTGCTGGGAGCCTGAGGTGTAAAGACCCCACACTTAGGGAGGGATGGAGGAAGAGGAGGGATCCAGACCTGGGGCTAGGCACCTTGCTGGGTCTTCTTGTTTAACAGAGATGATTTTCAAGGCACCCAAATACGTCCTCCCAAATAGCAAGGATCCCAAATCAGAACCACTGATATCTGAGCTTGGAATGTATTCTTTTTCTCCTGAATAACCCTATTTATGATACTCCAGAGCTACTTGGGGGCTGGCCTTTACCATTCAAACCAAATCCCAGAGTTAGTGACTACTTGGAGGGTAGCATCCCTCCCTAAACTAACTCCTTTGCACCACCCTTCCCCACTCCAACCCCGTGCCCCAGTCCGCACAGGGCAGGTAGAAAAGACACAGCCAGTAGCACATGGCAGGCTGCCTTGTGCCTAGTCATCCGTGGTCCTGGAGGAGCGCAGACTCCACTTGCCCTGCTTTGGGGAGTGTGACTGCAGGTCTGAAACCCCAGCCTAGGCCCGTCTGCCATTAAGTAGGGCTGGGCCTTGCGGGACTGACTGGAGGAGCCGGCAAGAGCGGGAAAACGAGTCACAGGACACAACTAGTGCCCCTCCACAAACATGTATGTCGTAAATGGATAGATACAGACAGGAATTCTGTTCAGAAAGCTTACTGAATACCTGCTCTGTGCCACAACTCCTCCAGCTGAGTCTGGGAGAGTTATATTCCACCCTTTGTGGATAAGGAAACTAAGGCTTAAAGAATTTGGGTGATTTGCTCAACAGCTACTTAGTAATAAAGCCGGACTTGTAATTCAGGTTTACCGACTCCCAGAGCCTGTGCTCTGAACCACAGCAACCAGCCCTGGATTATAATAGTTCCTGATCGGGGTGTTGCTGGGCCAGTGGTTCTCAGCCAAACTGTAGACTGAAGAGCTGAGACATGAGAAAAAAAAAAAAAAAGCCAGGACCCTATCCCAGAGCAATGGAGTCATAATCTTTGGAGTGGGGCACCCCAGCCTCTGCACTTCTTAGAAACACTGCTAGCAATTTTGATGTGCAGACCTTTGAGAGCTACTGTCCTGGGCAAAACCATTTTGACAGTAGAGACCACCCCGGAAATGAAGGATGACCCCAGTGTGACTGGTTTTGCACACACCACCTTTCTCTTCCGATTAGTCCACTGACACAGTGCCATATCGTGTAGACTACGGGATTCTGAATCAGGCAGGGGGGCTTCCCACATGGGCCCGTGGAGGGTTGGGTAGGCAACAGCCTGGTCCAGGCCGGGCTCTGAGGCTATGAGCTGCTTCTGACATGTCCCAGCCCTTCTTGGGTGAGAGGCATCTCTGTACACCCTGCCCAGTCATGCCCTCTGGGTCCAGGGCTCCTCTGACTGGTGCTGATATTTTTTTCCTGCAGGAGGTTTAAAGGAAAGGGAGATGGAAGAATGAAAGTAGGACGTACAGTGCTGGAAGAGAGAAGAGGCAGGGGTGAGGCTTGTGAACATCACAGTGAGGAGTTTGCAAGGCTGGCGGGGTGAGAGACTATGTGTGTGCATGCGTGTGTGTGTGTGTGTGTGTGTGTGTGTATCTGCCAGTACCGAGGAGTCTGGATGAATCTAGATAAAGTCACTCCAGGTCTCAGCAGTGAAATCCAGCATCCTCCCCGCCCCCACCCAGGGCCACAACAAGAGATTCTGATTGGGAGCTCCTCTGTTGCCCGTTACTCTGCTTGCTCCCTAGTTTTTGCTGAGTCATTCTCCTTGGTCCTCTCACTTGCCCCCAACTGGTACACTTTGACTCCTCCCTCACCCAGCCAACAACCCCCAGTATGTTTAGATTGGGGTGAGAGTGACTCCTGAGGGGCAGGGATCCTGAATGACTAACAAGATTCCTAAGTTGCAAATAACTGTTGAAGGATTGGGGCAACTCTGCTGGAAACTCAGATTTCCAGTTATCTGATCTCTTGGGCTGTAGTGGCCAGTGGGGCTCTTGTCTGTCTTGTCCTCTGCCCCACCCCCAAGGCTACTGGCAGAAAGGCAGTAGGTGAGTAGGGAGGTAGGAAGAAGCACTGTTAGGATTGTAACAGAGAGCAGTTTGGAGAAGTGAGTGCTGCTTGCTTGTCATGGGACTGTAAGCACTGTTTCTTGGAGATTAACGGGGATACTGGTCTTGGGTGAGTAGAGTGAGGTCACTTATGCACCCAGGAAAATCCTGGAAGCACCCCCCACATATGTTCACTCCTATCCCTTTTATCTCCTGAGTCAGGGGCCCTTGACCGTGGCTGTACCTTAGAATCACCTAGACAGACTTAAAATGTGAGTGCTCAGAGATCCAAATTCAGTTGCTTTCCAGTGCAAGTCTTTTCTTAATCTGCCAGGTGTTTCTGACTTGCAGCCCAGGCTGAGGAAGTCACTGAAGGCGGGGGGGCCTAAGGCCTTCTCCTCTCTTAGGTTACAAGACCACTATAATCCTACTTGCCAGCTTCCTGACCCCCTTCCCTTTGCTTACCCGAAGCCATAGCTGTGTTCTTATTTTACAACAGGGAAGGCAGGCCTGGAGAAGTGAGGGAGCTTTCTCAGGATGTCAGGTCACACCTGACCCTGTATCCAGTCCAGAGCCCTGTCCGAAGACCTCATGAGCATCCTCATGATTGACCTCATGATTTCTTTGTTATAAAGATTCTAAAGAAAGGACTTCTCCCCCACACCGTGCACCATACTGTGTTCCTTCTTGGATTCGCCTTTTGCAGTTAGAGGGAAGAATTTAGATCTTGGACTCAGAAGACCTGGATTTGAATTCTGGTTCTGCCAGTGGTATTTTTGAACCCCATCCAAGCTTTAGTTATGATAATCCTTATGGGATAGGTGTGGGAATGGAACAGAGAACATTCTTTTTCTTTTCTTTTCTTTTCCTTCTTTTTTTTTTTTTTAAACAGAGAACACTCTTTGGAAACTTGAAGGTGTTTTGTAAATGTTGCTTCTGTGGAGCAATTACCTCATCAGCATCTGTTGTGACTGAGGGTTGTACGCTCAGGGCAGGAGCTCAGACTAGATCAGACTTGGGGAAATGCTGAGGTTGGCCATCTCCTTTCTCTCTCCCTGGGAGGAGTTTGGGTGGGCCTTGTCCGGAGGCTCCAGCATTCTCTTCCCTCTGAGCCCCCAGGCAGTGGGTGCTTAATCCTTCCTTCCAGCAATGGGTGAGGTGAAAGATGAAGCCTAGAAATTATCTTTGCAGGGGATTAGTGGGCGATGGTCTTGGCCCCTCCCTTCTACCTTCCCAGAGGCTGGTGGCCTCGTTCCTTCTGCAGGCTTCCCTGGTTGTGCTGTCCTTGCCCCCAAAGCCTTCTGCATGAGGGGAGCCCTCCAGCTCGGTGTGGTCCTCAGCTGCCCCCAGTGGCTAATTGGGTCCTCCTGGGCAGTGCTGAGGCCCCATGGAGCCCAGTGGACAGGGGAGTAGTTACGAGGAGTCAACTTGTGTGACACTCACCCCCCCAAAGTTAGTGAGTTGGCTTTGAGCTCCTTCCGTCTCCTATCGTAAAGGGAGGGAATGGGAGGTCTGGGCTGGAGAAGTGGCTCACTGTGTCCCAGGCAGCCACCGTCCTGCTCAGTTATCTGCTTCCTCTCTCCTTTCTGGAAACGCTTGCCAGCTGGCATAGTTGCCAGGTGCTGAGTGGCGTGTTCTCTCCCACTGACCCATCCAAGAAATTCTGAAGATGTTTGTTCCTGGACAGGCTTCCTTTGAAGGAGGGGGGCTGGGCAATAGGATGGTAATAGGGAGAGAAAGGGGTTGGAAGTAGGGTGCGGGCAGCTGTGTTCCTATAGAGGTCCTGCTCCCTGGGGCTGAGCTGGGGCTTTGGGGACAGTTCCTAACCTTTAGGCCTGTTCCCCAGTCTGTGAATGAGAGGGAGAATCTCAGCTTCCCTAGGACTGCGGAGATGAGGGTGAGGGAAGGGATGCCTGATAGGAGGGGGCTTATGTCCTGGAGGTGGTGGGCTCTCCACGCCCATCTCCCCCAGTCAGGGACCAGGGGCCCATGTTTCCTCTGCCCGACATTGCAGGAGTTGTCCAGGAGGAGACAGTTCCTGCAGGAGCACGCAGCCCCCTTCTCCGCCTTCCTCACTGACAGCTTTGGCCGGCAACACAGCTACTTGCGAATCTCCCTCACCGAGAAGTGCAACCTCAGATGTGAGTCCCCTTCCTGGGCCCCTGTCCCCTTGCTGAGGCAGCTTCTGAAATCTCCCCACACCCAGGAAGCCTCCTCAGCCCGGCCCTCCCCATTCCCTTCCCAACATCTCTTCCCACACTTCTTCCCTCCTTGCCAGGTAGGGTTGTGGGTCAAGATAAGGGTCAAGGTTGACTTTTAGGATCCTGGGAGCTGGGTTCTACTTGGAACTAGATCTGAAAACAGAATTGCAATGGAGATTGGACGTAAATCTCAGTCTTCAGGGCTCTTGCTTCTTCCCTCCTGTGTCCCATGGTTCCCAGCTTTCAGGATGTGGCTGGGGCAGGAGTTGGGGGGGTGCTGGACACTGCGGACACATGAGGCATGACATGTGGACACATGAGTGCCCGTGGCCGGCATTGCCAGCCACTGAGACGCCCCAGGCCTGTGACAGAAGTTGCTTGGGCCCAGGCTAATACACAGAGTATTCATTTCATAATCATTTATGGAGTGCTCTGGAGGTGTAGCTGCTGCTGGAGGGACTTCCAGAGTTTGTCTCTCTCCCTCTCTCCTGCTTTCCATGGTTGCTCCCAGTAAGAAATGTATTTACTTCGTGGCCCAATGAAGACATGCGTGTATATAGTAAACATTTAACCAAACAATACTCACTGCATGCAGTTCTGATGTTCTTTAGCTATTCTATTCTATCTTAAAAGACCAATTCTGGACCCTTTACTAATTTGACTAAATAACCCTATACTAGATCTTGACCCAGTCCTTGATAAACTCCCATGGGAGCTGATGGGAGGGGATTGCCCCCTTAACCTGCCAGAGCTCCCTTCATTTGCCCCATTCTGCTGCCTCCCCTGAGCAAGTACCTCAGTTTTCCCAACCTATGAAATGGGACTAATAACCTGACATAGACTGGACATGAGGGCATTTGTCACTACAGAGGAGTGTGACTTTTCACAGGTCAGAGAGTACCTCCCGGCCTCATGACCCAACACATGGGGGTCAATATTTGCCACACCGGATCAAATGAAAGAGGGTGACCAGTGCCAGAAGGAATGGGCTGAGGGCCAGGCAGACCCTACTTAGCCGCCCCACACACTAAGGGAATCAGTGTTTTGACATTCCCCTAGTCAGGTCGGGTTCTGCTCTCTGCCTGATTCATCCTCTTTAACCTGTTCCTTCAGCATCCCCTCTGAGGGAAGAGGCGGTGTTCATGTGTCACAGGTGAGAAAGGCAGGGCCCCGTGAGAGTCTGTAGCATTTGTACCCGCTCAGATTTGGCGAGCTCATTCCTCACCATCCAGGTGCGGTTCAGGAGAGACTTCTGGCCTGGTAGGGAAGTGGGGGTCTGGAGGCACCGTGGGCCCCAGTGCTATGGTCATGGCTTACCTCCGCATCCCCTCCCTTCCTCAGGTCAGTACTGTATGCCCGAGGAGGGCGTCCCACTGACCCCCAAGGCCGACCTGTTGACCACAGAGGAGATCCTCACCCTTGCACGGCTCTTTGTGAAGGAAGGTATAGACAAGATCCGGCTTACGGGGGGAGAGCCGCTCATCCGGCCAGATGTGGTGGACATAGTGGGTAAGTTTGACAAAAGCCACAACCACATCTCCCAGCTCCCACTGCATCCAGCTGGCTTTCTGTGTTCATATCGGCGGCTGACATCCGTTCAGAACATATCGCTCACTTGGCCCTGCCGCCCTCTGAGACTGTCATTATTCCCATCTTGTTAGGAAATGAGGCCCAGAAGTTCAGTGACTTGCTCAAGGTCGCAGAGCTAGTAAGTGCCAGAGCCAGTGGTTTGCCCTCACATTTAGACTAAAGTCCTCACTGGGGCCCTGAGGACCACGTGGTCTGGCTCTTGCTGACCTCTGAGACCTCTCACCTGCCCTTCCACCTCTGTCCTGCCCCTGCATGCACACCCCCACACCTTTGGACTCACTGTTCCCCTTGCTGGGAGCACAGGGCACACTGCCTGCCTCGTTCCAGTCTCTACACACATGTCCTTTCCCTAAGGAGGCCTCCTTGACCACTCTCTCCAAAGTACATCCCCACGTCCACACCCCAGCTAGAGCCCACGGGCCTAATCTGGGCCACCACCTGGTTTTGTATGGCCTGCAGGCTAAGAATGGTTTTTATATTGCTAAATGGTTAAAAATCAATCAAAAGAAAATAGCTTTTTTTTTTAAAAGATTTTATTTGTTTATTTGACAGGCAGAGATCACAAGCAGGAAGAGAGGCAGGCAGAGAGAGACGGGGAGGCAGCCTCCCTGCTGAGCAGAGAGCCCGATGTGGGGCTCGATCCCAGGACCCTGGGATCATGACCTGAGCCAAAGGCAGAGGCTTTAACCCACTGAGCCACCCAGGCGCCCCAGAAAATAGCATTTTGTGACACAGGAAAGTTATATGAAATCAGAAATTCACTGTTTGCTAATACAGTTTTACTGGAACATAGCTGCGCCTGCTCATTTATGTATTTCTCAGGGCTGCTTTTGCAGAGCTGAACAGTTGCCACAAAGAACACGTGGCCAGCAAAGCCAAAGTAGTTACTGTCTGGCCTTTTGCAGAAAAAGCGTGGCTACCCTTACTCTATCCCCTTATTCTTCTTTATTTTTTTCTTCATAGCATTTGTCTCATCTGCGGTTACGTTATTTGGTTGTATGTTTATGTTTCCTTTGTACTGTCTCTCCCTCCCATTAACTGGCATGAAAGCTCTGGGAGCCTAGGCAGCTTTGGTTCCCAGCCATGTTCCCAGCATGGGGGCACATGCCTGACACGTAGCTGGTGCTCGCTGAGACTTGTTGGTTTGAAGTGTGATCTCTCAAGTAGAACATTCCTAAGTGTGAATGTCGGCTGTGCCTCTTACTAGCAGCATACCTTTGGGCAACTTTTTTGTTTTTTTTTTAAGATTTTTAGTTATTTATTTACTTGAGAGAGAGAAAGAGAGAAAGCAGGAGCCCAAGCAGGAGCGGAGGCTGGAATGGCAGAGGGAGAGGGAGCCTGCAGGGGGCTCCATCCCAGGACCCTGAGATCAGGACCTGAGTTGAAGGCAGACGCTTAACTGACTGAGACACCCAGGGGCCCCTGCACAACTTTTAAAAAATCCATTCTAGGTCCCCAGGCAGAGATAAAGTTTGCCTGAGCAGGAAATGAGCATAAACACCTAGCACATGGGAAAGTGCTCTGTAAGGGGTCACCCCGGAAGGCCTCTTGCCATGCCTTGCTTATGAGCCCCGAGGTCAGGCAGGAAGAGACCTTAAGCTTCTGTAGTTGTAGATGATGAAATCATAGGAAAATAAGGCTCCAAGTTCTTGGATCTAAGCCCACACTGCTGCTGCCCTGCGTGGATCTCCCAGGCCTCCCTTCTCTGCCTCATTTGCCGGTCCAGTGAATGTTCTCTGGAGGCTTCTTCCATGGCTGGTACTGTGCTGGAGGCACAGAGGTGAATGAGCTGCAGACCCTGCCATTGAGGATCCACAGCCCATTGGTGGAAATAGCCACCAGAGCCAGCTGTCTGATAGGACAGAGCATGGGGGACCCAGGTGCCCTGGAAGCCTAGAGGAGGTGCCCCTGACAGTCTTTTCTTCCCCCCTTCCCTGTGGCCAGCTGACTGCAGCTGCCACTGGTTACATGACCTGGGATCCTGCCATCATTCCTGTGCTAGAGGAGGTGGCCCAAGGGAGCTGACACCCTGTTCCAGATGGCCTCTCAGAGCTGAAAGCAGCCTGGGTTCCAGGAAAGAGCTGAACCTGCTGAGCCCAGTTGACTGCCAGGCCCAGCCCCCTGATTCAGGCTGCATCATCTATCCTCTGGCATGGGTCCCATCTTAAACCCCTGTGTTCCATCCCAGGGCCTGTAGGAGAGCGGAGCAGGTGGTGATCACCGCTGGTCAGAGGGAGGACTGAGTACAGACACGAGGACACAGGCCTTTCCATAGTAGCCACTGACCTGCATAGTGGCAGGAATGGAAGCCAGGAAAGTTGGCAGCCCCGTTCCCACTCTGCCATTGCCCAGCCAGGGGAACTTGTGCAGATTCCTTCCCCACTCTGAACCTCAGTGTCCTCATCTGTTCAGTGGCCCCTTCAAGGGCCTTTCATGCTGTGCTGGCCCATGGTTTATGGGTCCTGGCTGACCAGTAAGAGTTGATCGGCATATAGATGTTAGGTAGGATAAGGCCCGACCGCAGTGACCTCCAAGGGTGATTTATCTCCCACCTCCAAGAGTGCTGGTTAAGGGGGAAAGACAGGCCTCCCCTTCCTCCCAGTGCTGCAAAAGATGACAGCTGCTAGGCCACGGACCACTGTGGCGCTGAGCTTGCTAGTATCTGGACATCTCTGAGCCTAGCTCCTTTGATCTTTACCAGAGATAGTTCCTGAGAGCAAAACTGCCCTGAAGGGCAGGGCAGGTGGGTGCCAGTGGGGAAGCAGGGCTGAGGGGAGGGGAGGGACTAGCCCTCCAAGCTGGGATGCTCACCAACCCTTGTCCCCACCCTCCCAGGCGGGAGTAGCAAAGGACCTCGCCCAGGGGTGCAGAGTGAAAGCATTGCATGTTTGGGGGAGCCTGCTGTCCTGATCACTTCGGATCCCTGCCCGAACCAATCAGTCCTGGCCCGGGTGCTGCAGAATTCCGCAGGGGAAGACCGCCCAGCCCACTCTGGGTCCCTGTCTGCAGTCACCGTGATCCCCCTGGGCCAACCCAAACTCCCCCAGCGCTCCTCCCCGTCGTGTGTGCAGGAGTTCCTCTACCCCTTCTTTTGCAGCAGCCCTGTCTGGAGCAGGACAGGCCACCAGAAATCTGGCTGGTGGCATTGCTTGCTCTCAGTAATGTGCGATGGGGTGATTGGTGCTCACACGCAGCCTTGGGCACTTGGGGTGTGGCCGCAGCAGGATTGTAACTGAGTGGACGGAATGCATGAAATCTTAATTAGTTGAAATTGCCGCCCGTGGCCAGTGGCCGTCCTTTTGGACAGTGAGGTTGTGGCATTTTTCCGTTTATCATTCCATATCTCGTTTTTAAAAATGAGAGACAGTGTTTTTGGACTTGATAAGGATCCTGCCCTGTGTCTTTCAGGGCTTCCCCTTTCCATGCAACCAAACTTGGCACAGGTCCTCCTGAGCTGCAGTGGGCTACTGTGCGGCTAGCGCCCTTTATCCTGCTACGGAGCACCTGCACTGTCCCCAGTGTTTCGATGTTTCAAGCAGCACGGTTTGGAATATTTTTGTTCTCTCTCGCGTGTCCTGGAGTGCACTTCCTGTGGGAGGGGAATTGTTGCCTGGTAGAATGGGTGAATGTTTTACTTTGGAAAACAGTTTGGTGTTATCTTACAAAGAGTTCCTTCCAGCTTCCTCTGACCCAAGTCCTCCCCGGCGCTCAGTATTCTTATTCTGGATTTTTGTCAGTTGAGCAAGGATGAAATGGTATTTTATTTGGTCTTAACTTTTATTTCCCTGTTTAAGAGTGAGGTCAAGCATCTCTCAACACGTGTATCAGCTCTGAATATCTTTTTTCTTTCCTGTGTAATACCACCGTGTGTCTTCTGCCCCTGGTTCTCTTCTTTCTGTTTTTATTTGTGTGTGGTTTTTTTTTTTCATATTGGTGTGGAAAAGTTCTTATGTTGCAAATGTCTCTTCCCAGTTTGATAAAATAAGCAACATTTTGTATAAGAATTCTTTTGATCAATAGTGGTTCTTCAGTGGATCCCTTTTGTCCTTTATAGTCAATGCTTTTTATGTCTTTTTAAGGAAACACCTCACCCAAGGTCAGAACAGCTCCCTCTGTTTCCACTAAAACAGTTAAAATGTTGCCTTTTGAGCCTGGTGGTGGTGGGTATTATGGAGGGCACGTATTGCATGGAGCACTGGGTGTGGTGCATAAACAATGAATCTTGGAACACTGAAAAAAAATTTTTTTAAATAAATAAATAAATAAAAATTTGCTTTTTGCTTATTTAAGTCTTCAGTTCATCTGTGGCCAGTTTTTGGGAATCCAATTTCATTTTTTTTTTCCCATGTGATAGTCTCACTTTCTCTGCATTCTGCACCTTCTTACTGAAGCCTCTGGCTCCTGGTCAATCTGCCATATGTGCATTTGTGTGTTGGTGCTGTTCTGTTGGTTGGCTCGTCTGTCTCCATGCCAGTATCACAGAGCCTTGATCACTGTAGCTTCACAGTAAGGCTACTATCTGCTCAAGCAAATTCTTTTTATTCTTTAGCAGTGTTTTAGCTATGATTTGTCCATGGACATTTTAGAATCAGCTTAGCAAGTTCCATGGAAAATTCTGTTTGGATTCTTTTTTTCTTTTCTTTTTTTTTTCATTGTGTTAAAATACACATAGCATAAATACACATATCATAAAATGTACCATCTTAAACAATCTTTCTTTTTCCTTTGGAGAGGAAAAGCACACCCACGTGTGTTGACATGCACACCCTGAGTAGGCAGGGTGGGGCCAAGGGAGATGGAGAGAGAATTTTAAGCAGGCTCCATATCCAGAGCGGGGGGCCTGATGTGGGGTTCGATCTCATGACCCTGAGATCCTGACTGAGCTGAAATCAAGAGTCGGATGCTTAACTAACTGAACCCCTCAGGTGGCCCTATTTTAACCATTTTTAAGCAAACAGTTCAGTGTTATTAAGTACATTCATACTGTTGTGCACCATTCTACCATCAGTACCTATAACTTTTCATCTTATAAATCTGAAACTCTGTAACCATTATGAAATAATTTCTCATTCTCCACTCTCCCCAGCCCCTGGCAAACACCATTATGCTTTGTCTTTATGAGTTGGGCTACCCTGAGAATTTCATGTTAAGTGGAATCATGCAGGATTTTTGTCTTTTTGTCTCTGGCTTATTTCATTTAGAATAGTGTCCTCGGGGTTCATTCATGTTATAGCATATTGCCACATTTCCTTTTAAAGCTGAATAATATTTTCGTATATACCATGTTTTGATAATCCAATCATTTGTCAACTTGGGTTGCTTCCACCATAATGCTGCTATGAACATGGGTGTAGAAATCTCTTTGAAATTCTGCTTTCAAAAAGATTGTGGAAGTGGAATTGCTGGGTCAGATGGTAATTCTATTTTTAATTTTGGGGGGAATACCCATACTATTTTCCACAGCAGCTGTACCATTTTACATTCCCACCACCAGTGCACAAGGTTCTACTTTCTCCACATCCTCACTAATACTTGTTTTTTCTGTTTTTGTTTTGTTTTATTTTGTTTTTTGATAGTAGGGTGTGGGGTGGTGTTTCACTGTAATTTCAGTTTGCATTTCCCTGATAACTAGTAATGTTGAGCATCTTTTCATGTGCTTATTGGCCATTCTTATATCATCTTTGGAGAAATGTCTATTCAAATCCTTTACCCATTTTTGAATTGGGTTGTTTGGTTGTTGCTGAATTTTAGAAATTCTCTTATATTCTGGATATTAACCCTTTATCAGATACATGATTTAGAAATATTTTCTCCTATTCTGTGGCTGATCTGTAGATTGTGTCTTTTGATGTACAAATTTTTAAATATTCCTAAAGTCCAATTTGTCTATTTTGTTGTTGCCTGTGCCTTTGGTGTCACATCCAAGAAACCAGTGCCAAATCTAGTGTCACAGCTTTTATACTACGATTTCTTTCAAGAGTTTTATTGTTTGAATACTTATATTTCAGTCCTTGAGCTATTTCAAGTTAATTTTGAATAAGATGTTTGGTAAGGGTCCAACTTCATTCTTTGGCACATAAGTATCCAATTTTCCTAGCACCATTTGTTGAAAACACTGTTCTTCCCATTCCCTTTTTTTTTTTTTTTTAAGATTTTACTTATTTTTTATTTGACAGAAAGAGATCACAAATAGGCAGAGAGGCAGGCAGAGAGAGAGGAGGGGAGCAGCCTCCCGGCTGAGCAGAAAGCCGGGTGCAGGGCTCCATCCCAGAACCCCGAGATCATGACCTGAGCCGCAGGCAGAGGCTTAACCCACTGAGCCACCCAGGCGCCCCTTCCCATTCCTTTTGAATGGTCTAGGTACCCTTAAAATCATTTGACCATATATGCAGGGATTTATTTCTGGACTGTATTTCATCAGTGTGTATACCTGTGCCAGTTCGACCCTGTTTCGATTACTGTAGCTTTGTGATAGGTTTTGAAACCAGGGAATTGTGAGTCTTCCATTTGTTCTTCCTCTTCAAGATTATTTTAGCTATTTGGACTTTCTTGAGACTGCATATGAATTTTAGGGCGTTTTTTCCTATTTCCATAAAAAATGCCATTGGCTTTTGATATTGCAATGAATCCTTAGGTTTTTTTAAGGGAGTATTGTCAGGTTAACAATATTAAGTCTTCCAATCCATCATGCATGTCCATTTAATTTTCTTTTGGCAATGTTTTGTAATTGTCATTGTAGGAACCTTTCACCTCCTTGGTTAAGTTAATTCCTAAGTCTTTTATTCTTTTGGATATTGTAAATGGAATTATTTTTGTAGTTTTCTTTTAAGAGGGTTCATTGCTTATGTATCTGTTGGGATTTTAATTCCATTAAACCCATATATCAAATTGTGGAGAACTGACATCTTTTTTGTTCATACCCCCACTTTCTCACAGCCATCTACTTCCTTTGCTCTTCTCTTTGCTCTAGGTGGCTGACATCTGGGATCACCCAGGGTGTCCTTGCCTATTGCGTTTCTCATGCATTTAAGTTTATGCCCTGGGTTTTTGACAGTACTGAATTCTTTCCAGAACTAAAACTCCCACAGGGCATCCTTGCCTCCATGGTGATTTAGTTGGATTCCTAAATTTTTAATTTTTCCTCCATGTGCCTTTGGCCCTAGGTATAGTAATGGATCCCCAGCGTTGCTAGTCTGAATGTATACTGTTCATTGTTAGAGCTTTTAATTCTGTCCATACCGGGGCAAGTAGTTCTTTCATTAAAGTCTTCATTTTAACCATTGGGATTAATCCTGTTTTATGCTAGGATCCTGATGGATAGTCTTTTTTTTTTTTAAATTACATTTTCTAATTGTTTTTGATATATTATAGCATTTGATAGGAAACTTAGGAAAATATACTTAGATTCTTTGGAGTTTTCTATACTAGCAACCATATCATCTGCAACTAAGGGAATTTTTTACCCTTATCTGTTGCTTTTAATTTCCTTTTCTTGTCCTGTTGCAATATCTAAGATTTCCAAAATTTCAAGTGTAATTTTGAATAGTAGTAGTAATAGAAGAATGCTCCTAACATTTCCCCATTTAGAATATTTCTTATTTTTTCACCAGCAACTTCCCTTCCTAGTTTAAGTTTTTTAAAGATTATACTTTTTTATGTATGTTAGGATGAGTTATGGTTTTTTTTTCCCCTCTTACTCTGAATGACATTATGGCTTTGCTTATATTACTCCTGTAGTACACCCAACCTAGTCATGGTAAACTCTGCTTTTATCTACTATTAAGTTCAGTTTATCAGTACTTTAAATTTTTGCATCTGTATCCACGAGTGAAATGGGCGTGTAATTTGCCTTCCTCATGCCAGCTTTAACTGATTGTGAAATTAGGTTTCAAAGAATGAGTTGAGTAGTAGTATTAGTCCATTCAGGCTGCTCTAACAAAATATAGATTAGGTAGCTTATAAACAGCAAACATTTATTTCTCATGATTCTGGACGCTGGAAATCCAAGATCAAGGTGCCAGTATGGTCAGGTAAGAGCTATCATCTGGGTCAGAGTTGCCATTGTATTGGTCACATGGCAGAAGGAGGTCTGTGGTATCTCTTATTGGAGCACTAATCTTTCCACCTTCAAGAACTAATCACCTCCTATAGGCCCCACCTTCTAACACCATCACACTGAGCATAAGAATTCAGCATGTGAATTTGGGGGCAGAGGAGGAGAGCAGGAGACAAACATCATAGCACTGAGTATTCCCCCCAATTCTTTCATCTGCAAGAGTTTGTGTTAGTCTGAGAATCACTTCTTTGAAAATTTGATCTCACCTATAAAATTGTGCCTGGTATATTCTTTGCAGGAAGATTTTTAACTGATGCTTTAATTCCTTTAATAGTTAATGCACTAGGCAAATTCTTGACTTCTTTTAGAGTCAGTTTTGGTAGTTCTGTGTTTTTTTAAGACATTTGTCATTATTTCTGATTTCGAATTTATTGGTATGAAATTACTGATAGTATTTTCTTATTTTTTAATCCATTTTACTTGCAGTTTGGGATTTGTTAATATTACTATGTTTTATTTATACCTTATCTCTTTTCTGTTTCTTGATAAATCTCACCAGAGGTTTGTCTATTGTGCTAGTCTTCAACAAACCAACTTCTGGATTTGTTGAATCTTATTGTATATTTGCATACTGTTTTATTACTTTTGCCTTCCATCCTGGTGTAGCCTATTGCTTTATAACATTTAGTTATAAGTATTTAATTTTTATTCTGATTTGTTCTTTGATCTATGACATTTACGTACTGTTTTCAATTTCTAAATATATAAGGATTTTTCATTTCTATTTTATTAAATTATAATTTAATTGTTTGGTAGTCAGATATCTATATGATAATTATTCTTTAAAATTTATTGAGGCTTTCTTTATGACCTAGTATATTGGCAGATTTTATAAATGTTCTGTGTGTGCTTGCAGAGAATGGTTATTTAATTATTGGATGGAGACATCTCTATTTGTTCATTGGAGCCAGCTTGTTAATTTTATTGTTCAAACCTTTGGTTATCTCCATTTGCTGGCTTTCTACCTGTTTGGCCTGCCAATAATAAATAAGTGGGTAGATTTGTTAATTTCTCCCAGAAGTCCCATTTCTTTTTATTTTATATATAATAGAGATGATTTTATTAGGTTCATATGTGATTAGAATTGTTATGTCTTCTTCATGAATTCGATCTTTTATCACTATGTAGTAGCTCTCTCTATAATGATATTTTGGGTCTTTAAGCTCTGTGTATTTTATTTTACTAAAGTTGCATCAGCTTGCTTTTGGCTTTAGTAAGACCCTTGTATCTGGTTTCACTTTTTATTTTAAGCCTTTTTATGCTCTTATGCTTTAGATCTGTTTGTACTAACAGCCTATAGCCATTACTTGCGTTTCTTTCACCAAATTTGACAATCTCTGACTTAACTAGTGAGTTGATTCTAGGTAACTTTATTGTAACTATTGAAATATTAGACTTGTTTCTATAATCTTTTATCTGTCATACTTTTTCTATGTTTCTTTTTCCTCTCTTTTGGCTTTTAACTAAATGATCCCTCCTTCTTCTCTCTAACAAGGCAAGAACTTTAGCACACTCTCAGGCCCTTGATTTTATAACCCCTCACCCCACCCTTACTGTTGATATTTTCTAGAATTTTATCTCTATGTTATTAGGACTAGGTTGCCTGTGTGTGTGTGTGTGTGTGTGCATGTGTCTTTTTAATTTAAAATATTTTTTTGAAGATTTTATTTTTTTATTTTTGAGAGAGAGCAAGCACAAGTTGGAGGAAGGGACAGAGGGAGAGCAGACTCCCTGCTGAGGCAGGGAGCCCCATTGTTGGATTTGACCAGGACCCTGGGATCATGACCTGAGCTGAAGGCAGACACTTAATTGACTGAACCACCCAGGCACTCCCTCTTTAACAATGTTTTTTAGTAATTTTATTTGAGAGAGAGAGCGAGCACATACAAAGTGGGAAGAATAGAGGGAGAGGGACAAGCTGACTCCACGCTGAGCATGGAGCCTGATGTGGGGCTCCATCCTATGAACCTGAGTTCGTGGCCTGAGCTGAAATCAAGAGTTAGATGCTTAAAGGGCTGAGCCACCCAGGTGCCTCCTTCTGTGTCCCTTGTAAGCACTCTGTGTCCTTTAAGATAACAACAAACCAAGTTGATGCTGACACTCCCAAGGCAAGGGGAAGTTGTGTAATACTGTTTAGTAAAATCCTCCCACTGCTTCCTGACTGTGTTGTGGTTTGCCTGTTTCTCTTTTTCCCCTAATGCACAGTCCCTAGGAGATGGGAGGGTGTGGCTTGTGCCAGCCATAGCTGGAACCCCAATGTCCTGGCTCCCCCTTAATATTCCTGGCTTCCCAGTTTCCCCACAAGGTTTCACACTGGTCTATCCCAGCAGTTACTACTCAGCTCTCTCAGGACTGGCCACCCTAATGAAGAGCAGATTTCCCCTGTGGAGGTTCTGAGCAGGATCCCTTTCCTTTGGCTTTTCTTAAAAAAAAAAAAAAAAAAAAAAAAAGTATTTTTGTTTGTTTGGTTTTTAAGCAATTACTAAGATATTTGCTCATCCTGTATTCCTGTAATTTCTGCAGCATCTGCTGAATGGGCTTCTCATCTTTGTGTATCTTAATGGTGAATCTAATTTTGGGGGTGAATCTAATTAAATCTGACAGGTAGTTTTTATAATGTTTTAGAGTAGTAGTTTTATAATGCTATTTGAATGAATATTAAATTTTAGGTTCAAGTTTCGTTCCTTTGTTCTGTTAAGAATGTCACTACATTGTCTCCTGACAGCCAGTATTGCTGTTGAGAAAAGTCTGATGTTGGTTTGATTCTTGCTCCTGGTAGATGCTATATTCTTTCTCTCTGGAAGTTATTAGAGTGTTTCCTTTGTATCTGATTTTCTTAAGTTTTGCAAAATATCCCTAGAATAGGCTTTTCCTTATTTGTCCTGTTGACATTCAACGAAATTGTTCCTTCGGTACTAAGTCATTTCTTTTAAACCCTTGTTTTTTATGATGAAAAATATTTCATCTCATTAATATCCTTTGTTATTTCTTTTACTGTATTGATCATGTTTCTTCTTTCATCAGTCTGTTTTAATCATTGTCCTTCTATTTATATATATTTTATAGGGTTTCTGGGGGATGGGGTACAGGGATCCCAGTTGTCCTTCCCAAGAGTCTCCTTAATTTAGCTAGGTAAATTTGTTCCCCTGAGGATATTCACTATTCTGTATGGCAGTACTTGGTGGAAAAGGATTTAAGGCCAGATCTTAGTGTCTGATAGGCCCATGGGGCTAATGAACTGAGAATAGGACAGTTACCCACTCATGTTTGTCATCACCCCACCAAAAAACTGGCCTTGCCATGTGTGACTGCATCAGTCACATACTACATAACCCCGGGAGTGACTATTCATTTAGATGATGGTAACGACCCCTCCCACCATTATCTAATATGGCAACTCTGCAGGTCTTCACCTTCAAACCCCCAGCGAGAAACAGATTTGGCAAGAGGCAGTTACCCTTGATTTTAATCCACCATTTGTGGGGCTTTGGAGGAGGTAGACGGAGGAATGAATGCCTAAGACTGTTGTCTTCAACTCCCATCCCAGAAGGGCCCTGGCAGATTCCCTGAATTTACCTTCAGTGGATTCCCCAGCTAGTGCGCTGGGGTGGTTGACACCAGATTTCTTCAATGAAGGGACACATGATGGTTGTTCTGAGGCATCAGTGAGTGAGAGCAAGAATGGAGCTTGAACTGCTTTATTTTCCTTGAACTACCAACTTTCTCTGCCAGTTGCCTTCCACCCCAGGCTACAAACACCCTCCTCCACACCCATTCAAAAGCACTCTCCTTCCGGTGTCCCTGGAGATTTTCATTTTGTAAAAGTTCCTAGACTCTGTGTTTCTTCAGAGTTGATTTGCTAAAGGGAGCCAACTACTGCTAATTTTCCATATTTTATTTTCCCACAGTCTGGCTCTTCTCTTCCTTTTTTTAATATTAAAAACTGCCAGTTATTTCCCAGCAGAAATGGGTTTATTCGAGGGTGAAAGAGAGTTGCAATCTGGGCCAGACAAGCTGTGGCAAAACCAGAGGAGAGTCTGGAGAACAAACGGAGGTAGGCTTTTTATGAAGAAAGGGGGTAAGTCAGAAAGGCTGCTATAAATGAAAAATCCATTGAAATTGACAGGGAGTTGCAACTATGGTGGCTTCTCATTGGTTGAGCTGTTGCCAGGGGGAAAAGGAAAGTGTTTCTTTCTCCAGCTGGCAAAGTCAAGTAGTATCCATTTGCAAGGTCCAGTCCCTCTTTTCCTGTTTGCTTTGCAGGTGATAAAGCTCAGTAGAGTCGGAGAGCGCCCCCCCAGCGGAAACCTCCCAAATTGATTTTAGTGGGGTTTCCCATGATTAATTTTCACACTTTTTAAAACAACTTTTATTTTTAAACTTTTGTTTTCTTATTACAAGAATAGTGCATGTTTATTTCAGATAAGCAAAAACAATATCACCACTACCCCCATTACAACTGTCAACATTTTGGTTTGGTGACCTGCCTGTCATTTTGTCTTACATCTGGTTCCTAACTACTGTTTTCAACCTGGACTTTAATATAACATGTATATTTCCCAACATCCCTTACACAATTTTAAGAGTCATTTTTTGATTACATAATATTCCATCATCCAGACAAAGCATAACTTAGCCAGTTTTCTGTCTTCAGATACAGAGCTTATCTCCAAAAAAGTTACATAATTATACTCTTAAATCATGATCATGTGCATTTCCACACACCCCTGTCTAAACTGGGTGTTAACTTTGTGAGCTGCTGTTGTCTTTTTCTCAGTCCAGCTTGTTTTGGGCACTTTACTTCTGGTTTCTGCATTCATGCAGAGCTAAGCTGATTGTTCACCAAGATTCGTGCATTCAAGTAGTTTGAAACCAATTTTAACTCTGGATATGTGAATACAAAAATCACCTATAACCCTCCTGATCAAAGATAACTACTTGGACATTTTTACACAGTATCTTTTTCTATATTTAAATATAAGCCTTGGGTTTTGTTTTTTGGGTTTTGGGGTTTTTTTGTTTTGTTTTGTTTTTTGTTTCGGGGGTCCCATTTCATTGTTTTTTTTGTATATAATTATGGGAGAATCCTTTTGCTCAATTCCAGGTCACTCATTTGCTCTTCATAGCTGTCCATTCTGTTTTTCCATCTGGCTTTTTCCTTTTTTTTTTCTTTTTAAAGATTTATTTGAGGGAGAGTGCGTGCACAAGCAGGAGAGGGAGAGGAGAATCTCAAGCAGATGGCTTACTGAGCATGGAGCTCAACGTGGGGCTCAATCCAGGACCCTGAGATCATGACCTGAGCCAAAATCAAGAGTCAGATGCTCAACTGACTGAGCCACCCAGGCACCCTAGTTTTGTTTTGTTTTTTTCTATAACTATACTTTTATTTTCCTTAGTTCTAATTAGTTCTTGTTCTTGTTTTCACGATGCAATATTTATTCTCCTGAGAATATTAACTCTGATTTTTTGACCTATAATTCACATCTAACATTGTTAACTTCAGGTGTATAACAAAATGATTCAATATTTGTATATACTGCAAAATGAACACGATAATCTGGTTAACATCTGTCAGTACACATAATTATAATTATTTTCCTTGTTATTTATGATTCCTTGTTATTTAAGATCTTCTGTCTTAGCAGCTTTCCAATGTGGAATGTAGTATTATCAACTATAGTCACCGTGCCGTACATTACATCCCTGTGACTTGTTTTATAGCTGATGCCTGTTCATTTTGACCCCCTTCACCCATTTTGCTCACCTCCTATGCCTCACCTCTGGCAGCCTGTTCTCTTTATCTGTGAATTCAGTTTTGTTTGGTTTTAGATTCCACATACAAGTGAGCTTACATGGTATTTGTTTCTTTCTGTCTTATTCCATTTAGCATACGCCTTCAAGGTCCATCCATGTTGTTACAGATGTCAGCACTTCCTTTTTTATGGTGAAATAACGTCCCATTTTATATATATGTGTGTGTGTGTGTGTGTATACCACATTATTTTTTATCCCTTTGTCATCAGTGGACATTTAGGTTGTTTCCATGTCTTGGTGTTTGTAAATAATGCAGTGAAGAAGGGGAGTGCATATATCTTTTTGAGTGAGTGTTTTTGTTGTGGGATTTTTTTTCCAGATAAATATACCCAGAAACAGAATTATTGGATCATATGATAGTTCTAATTTTAAGTTTTTGAGGAAACTCTGTACTGTTTTCCATAGTGACTGCATCAGTTTTACATTTCCACCAACATTGTACAAGCATTCTCTTTTCACCACATCCTTGCCAACACATTATTTCTTGTCTTTTTGATCATAGCCATTTTAAGAGGTGTGAGGTGATATCTCACTGCGGTTTTGATTCACATTTCCAGG
This sequence comes from Taxidea taxus jeffersonii, assembly GCA_003697995.1. NCBI lineage: Eukaryota > Metazoa > Chordata > Mammalia > Carnivora > Mustelidae > Taxidea > Taxidea taxus. Next base: position 8,272 of record RCUC01140091.1, on the reverse strand, counting down.
ATGATGAGTAATGTTGAACATCTTTTCATGTATCTGTTGGACCACCTTGTATATATTGGAAAAGTGTCTCTTCAGATCCTCTGCCCATTTTAAATTAGATTGTTGGGGTTTTGCTATCAAGTTGTATGACTTCTTTATGTATTTTGGGTATTAACCCTTTATCAGATATATGATGTACAAATATCTTCTCTCATTCAGTAGGTTGCCTTTTTATTTTGTTGATGGTTTCCTTTGTAAACAGAAGCTTTTTAGTTTGATGTTTTCCCACTTGTTTATTTTTGCCTTTATTGCCTTTGCTTTTGATGTCAACTCCAAAAAATCATCATCAACACTGATGTCAAGGAGCTTACCACCTCTGTTTTCTTCTAGGAGTTTTGTGGTTTAGATCAAGTCTTTAATCCGTGTTGAGTTAATTTTTATGCATGGTGTAAGGTAGTGGTACAGTTTCATTCTCCTGCATGTGGCTGTCCAGTTTTCCCAGCACAATGTGTTGAAAAGACTCTCCTTTCCCCATTGCATATTCTTGGCTCCTTTGTCATAAATTAATTGGCTATGTATGCATGGGTTTACTTATGAGCTCTGTGTTCAGTTCCATCAATCTCTGTGTCTCTTATTATCCAATACCATACTGTTTTGATTACTATTGCTTTGTAATTTAGTTTGAAATCAAGGGGTATGATGCCTCAACTCTGTTCTTTTTTTCCTCAAGATGGCTTTGTCTATGTAGAGCCTTCTGTGGTTCTATACATATTTTGGGATTGTTCTATTCCTGTGGAAAAAATGCCAGAATTTTTTTTTAAAGATTTTATTTATTGTTTATTTATTTATTTTTATTGATTTTATTTATTGTTTATTATTTATTTATATATAGAGAGATCACAAGTAGGCAGAGAGGCAGACAGAGAGAGAGGGGGGAAGCAGGCTCCCCGCTGAGCAGAGAGCCCGATGTGGGGCTCGATCCCAGGACCCTGAGACCATGACCTGAGCCGAAGGCAGAGGCTTAACCCACTGAGCCACCCAGGCGCCCAAAAATGCCAGAATTTTGATGGAGGTTGCTTTGAATCTAGATCACTTTGGGTTGAATGAACATTTTAATAATATTAATTCTTCCAGTTCATGAGTACAAAATATCTTTCCATTTATTTGTGTCTTCTTCAACTTCTTTCATTAATGTCTTAAGAGTTTTCAGTGTAGTGGTCTTTCACCTCCTTGGTTAAATTAATTTCTAGGTATTTTGTTCTTTTGGACACAATTATAAATGGGATAGTTTTCTTTATTTCTCTTTCTGATAATTTGTCATTACTATAGAAAAATGTAACAAATTTTTATATATTGATTTTTATATCCTGTAACTATACTAAATTCATTTATTAGTTCTAATGGGTTTTTGGTGGCTTCTTAGGGCTTTCTCTGTATAATATGTCATCTGCAAATAGTGACAGCTTTACTTTTTCTCTTCCAGTTTGATGCCTTGTATCTCTTTTTTCCTCCCTAAGGTCTAGCTAATAAGACCTCCAGTACTATGTTGAGTAAAAGTGGCAGGAACAAATATCCTTGTCTTGTTCCTGATCTAGCTTTTCACCATTGACTAAGATGTTAGTTGTAGGCTTGTCATATAGGGCTTCTATTATGTTAAGGAATGTTCCTTCGATACCCACTTTTTTTTTCTTTTTAAGAGTCTTGTCATGTCCTGGGTGGCTCAGTGGGTTAAGCCTCTGCCTTTGGCTCAGGTCATGATCTCAGGGTCCTGGGATCAAGTCCCACATTGGGCTCTGCTCGGCGGGGAGCCTGCCTCCCCTCTCTCTCTGCCTACTCGTGATCTCTCTCCCTGTCAAATAACTAAATAAAAATATTAAATAAAAAAAAAGTTTTTGTCATGAAAGTCTGTCAGATTTTGTCAGATGTTTTTTCTGCATCTAATGTGATAGTCATCTGATTTTTATCCTTCCTTTTGTTTATGTAACATATATCACAGTGATTTTGTGAATGTTTGAACCCTTCTCAAATCCCTGGGGTAAATTCCATTTGATCATGATGTATAATCCTTTTTTTTTTTTTTTAAAGATTTTATGTATTTATTTGACAGACAGAGATCACCAGTAGGCAGAGAGTGGGGGTAGGGGGGAGCAGGCTCCCCACTGAGCAGAGAGCCCGATGTAGGGCTTGATCCCAGGACCCTGGGATCATGACCCAGGCCGAAGGCAGAGGCTTAATCCACTGAGCCACCCAGGTGCCCCTAATCCTTTTAATATGTTGTTGAATATGGTTTGCTAATATTTTCTTGAGGATTTTGCATCTGTGTTCATCTAACTGATTTTTTTTTAATTCAAGTAGCCAACTGCTAGTACATCATTCATTTCAGGTGTAGTGTTCAGTAAATTGGGGTGATGGGCACTATGATTTTTAAAAGAATCCTCTTCTGTTATCTCTGTCACTTTTCCTTCCTCTTTCATTCTTCTGTTTGTGGAATTTGTCTTTCTTTTGCAACATTCTTCTTAAATGTGTGCTGAGTCTTGTCTCTGTACTCATCTCAGTGCCCAGGGCTTCTGTTGGTCTGGCTGCCTGTGTTCTTTGTATTCATGCTGGTTTCCCCTACCTCCCTCAACTAGCTTAAGTACTCTAGCCTTCTGGTAAAAGCTGCAGCCTTCCCCCTGCAGGCAGGATGGAGCGAGACCAACTTACCCAGCTCAGGCAAATACAGTTCCCCAGACTGGTAATCTCCTTGACAGGCGCAGGGTCCTTCCTACTCCCTGTGTAGGTGACTGCTAAATTTTGGGGTATGCTAGCTCCCCTCCTACTTTGTACAGAACCTTCTCTATGTGCTTTGGGGTATGGTTTCCTCAATTCACGTGAGCCCATCTGCTTTCTATCTTTCAGGATTCCTCCACTTATCTGGGCCATTGAAGGCATGCTTTCTGGCCTTCTGAGGCTATTGTGGACTCTTTTTTCATCCTTCTGTTATGTCTAGGGACATGGGGTGGAATGGAGGAGGTGGTTTAGCAAATAATCCAAATACTTCTTTGTTTCTCCTATGCAGAGTATGAGCACCTGGGAGTTGGTTAACTGGTAGCATGGTCTTAGAGTCAAGTACACAGGGATTTGAATCTCAGCCATTCTTACTAGCTGTGTGACCTTAAGCAACTTCCTTAATCTCTCCAAGTCTCTCTTGCTTTATCTAGTGAATGGGGATGATCCTTGTTGTGAAGCTTCAGTGCGCTAAGGCACACAAAGCCTCAGCAGGGCCCCTACCAGAGTGAGCACTCAGTGTTTAATCTTTTGGTTATTTTTATCAGAGTTTTTATTTTTCTGTTTTTCTGGTTTTTTGTTTTGTGTTTTGTTAAGCTAAGCCCAGTTAATAGGAGTCCAGAGAACCCCTTTTCCATCCATCTCATTTGGACTTGGAGTTTCTTCTTCCAGCCCTTCTCCCGGCCTTTCCAGGAGTAACCAGACTGACTCCCCACTCCTGCTCTGTCTACAGCTCGGCTCCACCAGCTGGAAGGGCTGAGGACCATCGGCATCACTACCAATGGCATCAACCTAGCCCGGCTGCTCCCTCAGCTGCAGAAAGCAGGTCTCAGTGCCATCAACATCAGCCTGGATACTCTGGTGCCAGCCAAATTTGAGTTCATCGTTCGCAGGAAAGGTGAGCAGATGTGGCTTGCGTTGGAGGGCAGCCCTCCAAGGGCCCACCTGGCAGAGGAGCCATGGCAGGGGGCCTGGTTGCTCCCTTTTTGGTGTCTGAGCTATAGATGAACCGGGGCACTTATTCCTCACCCGTCAGCTTTACCAGCTGTCTTCTGTCTGGATAGCCACACCCTTAAGAAACTTGCGGGATTCGATGCTAAGACCTGTGGTGACCAGTCTCCTCCTGCTCTGCCCCCAGTGTGCCTGGGACTGAGAGTGTTGCTGGAGTGCAGGCCTTTCCATTTTTTTTTTTTTTTTTTAAACTTTTATTTATTTATTTATTTCGCAGAGAGAGAGAGAGAGATCACAAGTAGGTAGAGAGGCAGGCAGAGAGAGAGGGGGAAGCAAGCTCCCTGCTGAGCAGAGAGCCCGATGTGGGGCTCCATCCCAGGACCCTGAGATCATGACCTGAGCCAAAGGCAGCGGCTTAACCCACTGAGCCACCCAGGCACCCCTGGCCTTTCCATTTTAAAACCAAGGTGGTCACTGGCAGGTGGGACAAGTCGGTTACCCCATGATGAGCTCTGAGGAAATGTGGGGCAGCCCAGGGTGAAAGCAGCTGCCTGGAGGTGCCAGGGTCAAGGCCAGCACTGCCGCGGCCTCCCCTTACCAGGCTTCATCAGGGAGGGCACAGGTGGTGGGGGGGTAGAGTGCCCCTAAGCCCCAGATCTCCTTAGATCAGCACCCGATATCTCCTGGGCCATGGACTTTAGTTTGGGATAGGAAGTATCCAGGGTTGGATGCCCTTTGATTTGGGGAGGGTGGTCCCTAACTGAGACTTCTCTGCAGGGTCAGAGACTCAGCAATCCTTCCTCTTCTCTGGAAACAGCTTCTAGCTCCCAGCCCCAGTTCCTTTTTCCCCTGCTCCATGCGGTGACTCCCTGTTTATACCAACTGTGCGCTGAGGACGGGCTCATGGAGTCCTTGCCCTCTGGAAAAGCTGCTCCCGGTGCTGGGGAGGGGACAGAGACACACAGGACATTGCTCTGCCTTACAGGCCAAAATATGTGATGCTACTAGATTACCTCTGTTTGCCTTGCGGTGTTGATTAAAGTACTACAGAGGAGGAGAGAGAACTCTTAGCAGGGGAAACCTGGAGGGCTCCATAGAGAAGGCATTTACTCTGGGCCGTGAGGAATAAGGAATGGGGAGAGGAGTTAGATGAAGGGAGCTTACTTTGAAGGAGAATGTCAGTTGGTAACCTGCAAGGGCTCTGAGGCAGGCAAGTGGAAAGTGTATTTGTGGGTTTCACCCCCGCAGCCCGACATCCATGTCTCCCCTGCCTCCTCATCTCATTTCCTAGAACGAGGACTGGAGACAGTAGATCCTGATGTCATATCTGCCTTCCCATTTATACTCCCATGTCCACCACCTCCTTCTGGAGGTAGAGTGCTTCACAAAGCAAGAAACTTCTAGATGATCATAACAGCATTTTCTATGAAAGCCACACTTTCCTCCCTTTTGCCTCCCTCACCGGGCCATCTAAAAACGCTGCAGGGAAACTGTGGAGGCCATCATCCAGCCACCCTCCCCCAGGGGGATGGCCCAGCTGTGAACCACACACCATCACCAGGCTGTGTGGGGTCGGGTAGGGGCTGCTGTGCAGGAGGCACTCAAATGTTTGGACAGACAAGTGAGTGGAGAGTGAGCCGGACGGTGAGAAAGAGCTAAGCTGGGATCGCAGGTACTGGGGGTCAACCACAGAGATGGGAGACCCACGTGCATACTAATCGCTCACCGGCACTGGTACAGCCCTTGCACAGAGTCAGTGATGGTGAGAGCGGGCAGAGTGCATGAATGGACAGACTTGTAAAGCACTGACAAGGGAGTCTAGAAACCTGCATTCTCGGGCATGCAGCGAGAGGCCTCCAGCAGGGCACTGCCTCTCCTTCAGGCCTCGGTTTCTCCATCTGGACAATGAGAGGGGTCACCTAGATCAAGGTTGGCACACTACAGTCCACCAGCCAAATCCAGCCCCTGGCCTTTTTTTTTTTTTTTTTAAATTTTATAACCTGGGAGCCAAGAATGAATTTGGCAGATAATATTTATAATCCACCTAATGACAGGGAACCTTAACTATGAACTCCCAGTTAAACAAAATATTATCCTGGCAAAAAGAATTCCTCCATTATATGTGCAGAGCTGTGTTATAAAAAATGGTACTCATTTATCAAACTCTGAAATTAGTCAATATAGTCTTTACAGAATATACCTAGTAATATCCTCAATTTCACCTCTTGGCCTATAAAGCCTGGAATATTTACTATCTGGCCCATGAATGCAGTGGTCTCTGAGGCGCCTTACTGCTCTGGTACTTCCTTCTGGTTGTAAGGAGGGCAGGGGAGAAGGAGAAAGTTTCCAGACCCTTCTCTTCTTCCTTGCAGGCTTCCACAAGGTCATGGAGGGCATCCACAAGGCCGTCGAGCTAGGCTACAGCCCTGTGAAGGTGAGTACATGCTGTTGCTTTTGACTTCTGACTTCTGCCCCTCTACCCTGGCTAGGCCTTTCACTGCCACCATCTGGGTCCATCGCATCCCCCTGCCCTGGCCAGTGCAGCCATATCCCCACCACTCCCTTGCCCCCTGCTGGTATCCAGCAGGCCCCTACAAGAAAGGGGAGAAAACCAGTGACCCCCTTGGAATCCCCAACTTCAGAATGGGGGGAGAGCGACAAGGAATGGGCCCTCCAGTGGAGAGCCTAGGCAAGCACCAGACCCACTAAGGTCATTCCTGAAGAAGAACACAGGGGGAATAGCCCTTGTTGTCCCCTTGTCCCTGGCCAGGTGAACTGTGTGGTGATGCGAGGCCTGAATGAGGACGAGCTCCTGGACTTCGTGGCCTTGACCAAGGGCCTCCCTCTGGACGTGCGCTTCATAGAGTACATGCCCTTCGATGGTCAGTGACCTGGGGTAGGGAGGGAAGAGGAGATGGGGCCTGGTGGCAGAGCTGGTGTAGTGCTGAGAGTGTAGTGCAGGGATGCTGAGGACTTTGGGAGAAGTTGAGCAGGGTGGAACAGGTCTGCTGTGGGTGCTGCTGACTCTGGGTCCTGCTATGTGCATAGTGGTGGGGGTGGGGGGCTGGGCAGGTGCCAGGTCTCAGGCTATGATAGGGCATCAGAGGCATCTCCAAGTTGAGCATTGGTATGGTTTGACCCACCTGGGTTAGGCCGGGCCTCCCACCCTCCCATCCAAGAGGCGGAACTGATTCCTGGGCCCTGTGGGAGGATGGACCTGAAGACCCCAGGCCCCTGCAACTCTGTGGCTCAGTGGCTTCCAACCCCGACACAGGTAACAGGTGGAACTTCAAGAAGATGGTGAGCTACAAGGAGATGCTGGACACCCTCCGGCAGCAGTGGCCAGAGCTGGAGAAGCTGCCTGAGGAGGAATCCAGCACAGCCAAGGTTGGGGGCAGGAGGCTGGGGCCCAGTTGGGAGGAGGGGCGTGGGAGAGTGGACACTGAGGTCAGAATGCAGCGAGGCAGGGCAGTGCCATGTAGCGGGAGGCATGACCGTGCCTTCACAGCTGCCTCCCTCCTCATGGGCAGAGCAGCTGGTTGGGCCTGGGGCATGGGATGGCCAGAAGTACCCTGTCCTAGGCCACACTTCCGTGAGTGGTGGGCAGGCCCCACCTTGTGGCCCCAGGCCTCCAAATCCATAGCTGGTTTGCTGTCAGGCAGGTCAAGTGCAGACAGAGAGCTCCTAGGTCATGCCTCGTGCCAGTGTTCTGTTGGCTGGGGGCCAGGGGTGCTCCCTTCCATTGGGTTCCTCTGGAGAGGGCTGTGGAGGGGGGCTCTAGTGCCCTCAGTGGCGCATCAGGTGCCAGCCCCTCCACTGTCCTTCTTTCCCCGCTCACCCCAGGCCTTTAAAATCCCTGGCTTCCGAGGCCAGCTCAGCTTCATCACGTCCATGTCTGAGCATTTCTGCGGAACCTGTAACCGACTGCGAATCACAGCTGACGGGAACCTCAAGGTGAGTGTCCCTCTCCCCGTTAGGGCCCCCTTGTCCCTTCTGTGTTGTGAATCTCTCTTCACACTTGTGCCCCCGGGGGGAGGGGAGACCATAGGTAGCAGGACTCATAGCGTGGCTGGTGAAATAGGGCCTGTTTTGAGGAGCACATGGGGACAGAAGAGGAAAGTGAACCCGTGGCCTTCCTTCCTGGGGCCCCTAAGGTAGCTTCCCGTTGATCAAGAGTCACTTGCCTGGACTCTAGTTATGGATGTTAGCATGGTGGGTGGGGGAGAGGTGAAGGGTCTGCGTGCACTGGGCCCCAGCCATCACCCCAGTGGGCCCCTTTCCAGGCCGGGGGCTCAGCTCTGAAACCAGCATCCATTACTCATACCTGCTTAGCACACGCTGTGCCTTCAGCCCTGTGCGAAATATCTGAGAACAGTAGACACACCATTCCCTTCAGAGGTAGTCTCTCTGGTAGGACCTCCTAGTAAGGATGTGATTCTGCGTCCGACGAGTGGCCAGACAGGCCACAATGGTGGTGGATCTGGAGAGAGCGAGTTGTGGACCCTGGTGACCTTGAAGGGTGGAGAAGTGAGGGTGACAGTTGTCTGGAGTTCGTACTAACACGGCGAGGGCAGGT